>JAQJVL010002248.1:0-67500 GCA_035578905.1 Stictocephala bisonia
GTAGTAACGCGGTGCTTTACTGGGAATTTACGTACCAAGGAGAATCGATGTGCAGGGATCATATAGCAAAAACCAATTGTTTTCTGCTCATTTTTCAGGCCGTTTCCTCCTATTGGCATCTCATAAGCGCCTAAGAACTTTTGTGTGGATAAATTTACCTTATATGTGATATCATCAACTGTTATTCTTCAGTTTGCATGTTCAGTTTGCCAAACTCACTCAATGTTGTCATCTGTGGTAGCAGTCAAAGGTTGTCCACTACGAGAATCATCTTCAATGTTTATGCGACCTTAAGAAAACATTTGTGCCTTTCGTAAAATTGGTTTTTCTTCATCGCTTTAATTTTGTATGCTTGAATTGACATTTTAAGTGATCCAGAAAATGACTTTTAAAGTAAAACGCCAAATTTTTTGTTTTTTAGCTGTTCATTAAATCAATTTAAAAAAGCGACAGTGTAAACACGCAAATATACGAAAAGTGCTCTCTACGGAAGAACAATGGTGGCTAGGCGATACTCGTGCTAGCTATATCCCTTCTCCAGGAGTAGTACTAGATGATTGACAACGAAATTCCTACCGGCAACGACGCTGTGTGTCTCTGGATATCGATTCCAGGAACATTGTGACTGTACCTCGTATGAATATAAAAAAAAGTTGATTTCAAAGTCTTTAATCTACTCAAGAATTGATTTCCAAAAATTGTCAAAGCTAATAAAAGTAAACCAATTGTTCATCAGGATACCACCAATGTGCAGTGTAAACGAATTGAATGTCCCAACTCTGGTGTTGTTTGTGAACAAGGTTACAAGTCAATCATGGTTCCAGGAACAGAGGATGACTGCTGTCCCAAATATAAATGCTGTAAGTATGCACTTCAATTTTACAGCCTTTCTTATCCATTAGAAATCTGTCTTAAGCTCATATTTGTAATATTCTATCCGATACATCCCTAACACACAACATTTATTTGTAAATAAGGCTTATAAGCTTGTTGTGATGTAATACTGCTTTTGATGTTCTGAATTATACTCTACGTACTATAATAATACTTCAAATACTAAAAAGTAATTTTAACATTTTGTGTTTCCCCCTTTTTTTTGACATAAGTTAAAACATTAAGTTAACATAGTTTCTTGTTATAAGTTTGACACCATAGGGACTCTTACATTCCCTGGTTCAAGTCAGGGATAGTACGAGTCAAGCTTTATGTGAGGTCCCTATATGCCTAGCACAAGAGTTTTTAATGCTTGGTACCTACGGTGCACCTGGATATGAACCCTCAATTAGAGTCACTTGCATCTCTTCAGGGCCTCAATGGAGCAGTTGAAGTACGTCTGCTCTCTTTTACCACATAGACCTGGAATGTGAGCCTCTAGAGAGATGCAAGTGCCTCTATTTGAGGGTTCATGTCCAGGTACCTCGGAGGAGCCAAATATCCACTTGGCTTTCCTTGCAGGCCGTTTGTGTTTGATTCCTGACGTGAATACGACACTTAAGGCCCTATGCCACACACTCACATAGATACAGTAATTGCCAAACCATATACGTTCAGTGATATTGATCCACCTGCCCACACATACATGTACAGTGATATTGACCCATCTGCACACCCATACACATATGGTGGTATTAACCCATACGGATGCTCAATCATACAAGTAAAGTGGTATTGACCCATACATATACACTGGTATTGACACACCTGCCTGACCATATGCGTCCAGTGGTATTCACCTACCCATGCACGTCCGGTGGTAATGACCCCCACCCCTACATATAAAGTGGTTTTGACGCACCCCCACCTGTACACTTGCATTGGTATTGAATATCACTCTAAGACAGTGGTCCAATGAGCCTACAAATAAAAAATGAGCTTGTTTATAAACAATGTCTTAATTGAGCATCTCCCAATTAAGAAATCTGTACAATATTTAATCATTTTTTTTTTTATTTCTGAAAGTCCCCTTGTTTCAATAATTGTTGTTATATTAAAGTGCAGAAATTCTAAGATAATTATTTATTCATTTTTAATTAAGACTCGATTGTCAAGATTTGGACGAATATGGATTTCAAATGAGTGTGATTAGTATAGATGAGTGAATGTAGTCATAGTTACAAATTAAGGCTAGCCATTCCTTAGAAAGTGTCATGAATTAATAGCCCATGACAAACGAACAGCTGGTGGTTATCAGCTAATCCCTTTAAATTCAATTCAAAAGGTTTATTGCCAAAGAATAAAGGTACAGGCATCAGTCATAAACATAATACAAATATATTACAACTCTGATTTGGGTTAAACTGAGAACCTTTAGCTTATGCTACTGACAAATTCACACTTATTTATCTTTAGAAATTACAATAATCTTTCAAAATTTTCTAGTTAATTTAGTAGTTAAAAAACTAAATAAACATAACAGTCTTTACATAATTTAAAAAAAAGTAACTTTGTAATAGTCACATTATCAACTTATCCAATAATAAATTATGTGGTATGTTAATATAAAAAATCAAAATAAAACCATTGTACTCAAATGTAAGCATTTATGTAAACACTATCCATAGAAAACATTTCTGTTCATTTGAATTCACAGCAACTTCCTAGGTACAGTCTTTAGAATATCAACTATTAAATTTGACCTGTAATTAGCAGTTTATAGTAGTATGGCTAGTAATTTAGAAAAATATGAATCAGTTAAAGAGACGAGAACTTCATGCCCTTCACCAAAACAACCAGTTTGTGGTTATGGACAGGAGATGAAGACAGTCACCACATCAGATGGCTGCCAAGACTTGATTTGTGGTGAGTTGAGAAACACATCATTTTCCTTTTTTCCTAGAGATATAAACATTATTAATAATGCCTTCATAAGTGTTATATGAATATAACAATAGGCAACGTTACATTAAACCTGAAATGAGTCCAAGCTGGAATTACTTGAGTTTTGATGTTTATAAAATCAGTTCCTTTTTTTCATCTTCAGTTCCTTTTTTCACCTGTAGTTCCTTTTTTTTGTGGAAATAAAACTGAATTATGTGTAACCACATCCTCAAAATATGACAAATTATCTAATAAATATGCATTGTTAAAATTACAAAAGATCACTAAAACACTTTACACGTTCAGCTGTAATAATTATATTTACATAATACTTACTTGCATTTGACCTCCACTCAATCTGTAACAGCTGATCTTATCCATATAAAACTTTGCTTTTACTTCTCTTTAAACTATAAACAGGGGTACTTTTTCTGCCTTGTAAATTTTGTATTATTCTAAAGTGACTTTGGAGACTTTACATCTATATAAAGTATCTATATAAATGTAGATGATATGTTTTGAAAGAACAGCAAGTATGTCCCAATCAAACCAATTACAGAAGTAAATACCAAACCTTTGTCGTCAAAAGAATTGCAGAAGTAAATACCGAACCTTTGTCGTCAAAAGAATTGCAGAAGTAAATACCGAACCTTTGTCGTCAAAAGAATTGCAGAAGTAAATACCGAACCTTTGTCGTCAAAAGAATTGCAGAAGTAAATACCGAACCTTTGTCGTCAAAAGAATTGCAGAAGTAAATACCAAACCTTTGTCGTCAAAAGAATTGCAGAAGTAAAATATCCACCCGAACCTTTGTCGTCAAAAGAATTGCAGAAGTAAATACCGAACCTTTGTCGTCAAAAGAATTGCAGAAGTAAATACCGAACCTTTGTCGTCAAAAGAATTGCAGAAGTAAATACCGAACCTTTGTCGTCAAAAGAATTGCAGAAGTAAATACCGAACCTTTGTCGTCAAAAGAATTGCAGAAGTAAATACCGAACCTTTGTCGTCAAAAGAATTGCAGAAGTAAATACCGAACCTTTGTCGTCAAAAGAATTGCAGAAGTAAATACCGAACCTTTGTCGTCAAAAGAATTGCAGAAGTAAATACCGAACCTTTGTCGTCAAAAGAATTGCAGAAGTAAATACCGAACCTTTGTCGTCAAAAGAATTGCAGAAGTAAATACCGAACCTTTGTCGTCAAAAGAATTGCAGAAGTAAATACCGAACCTTTGTCGTCAAAAGAATTGCAGAAGTAAATACCGAACCTTTGTCGTCAAAAGAATTGCAGAAGTAAATACCGAACCTTTGTCGTCAAAAGAATTGCAGAAGTAAATACCGAACCTTTGTCGTCAAAAGAATTGCAGAAGTAAATACCGAACCTTTGTCGTCAAAAGAATTGCAGAAGTAAATACCGAACCTTTGTCGTCAAAAGAATTGCAGAAGTAAATACCGAACCTTTGTCGTCAAAAGAATTGCAGAAGTAAATACCAAACCTTTGTCGTCAAAAGAATTGCAGAAGTAAATACCGAACCTTTGTCGTCAAAAGAATTGCAGAAGTAAATACCAATCTATTTCACCTAAGAATCTTAATACTATTCTGTCTCCTTCATTGCCCCAAATTAATTACTCATTGATTGTTAATTAATTGTGAATTATTTGCAGAGTGTTTGCCAAGTGAAGAATGTCCTGACATAGTTTATGAAAACACCAACTCCGAGCCTGGAGTAGAGTCGGTGATGGATACATCGGGATGCTGCCCTCAGATGAAGGAAGTTTGCAAGCCAGAAAAATGTCCACTCCCTCCAGAGTGTCCTCCCTTCTGGGAAGTTGTCAAGAGAGATGTTGAAAGATGCTGTTTTGAGTACAAATGCGGTAAAGAAAACATACATTTCCTTCTACAATATATAACCGTTACTTTTTATACTTATCATGACTACTTAAATTGACCTTAAATGAATGAAAACCTTCCGATAGGTCTATTATATCACACTGTCCTACTGATTCTGTGCTTACAAACAGTAGTGTGAGGTTTATTAAACGTTGAAGGCTCATCAACAATTAACTGAAAAAGATACAAACAGGTTATTGAAGACTGGTCGGCATATTGTTAGCAACTTAATATACAATCAGTTGAACATGTATTTTATTTACGTTTGTTTTGGTTTTTAGAGCCACCTAAGGAGACTTGTTTGTATGAGATGAAGTTTATAGACAATCTTGAGGGAGGAGAGCGAGAAAGAAAACCATCAGAGAGGTTCACTGTTGCTAAAAAGGTATTTGGTTTTATTTTCACAACTTAATAACTCAATCAACATAAAAAAAAACATAATTAATTGTTGAGTCTGATTGATTATCTTGACAATTCAGTCTAAATATTTTGTAAACGGTATAAAACAAGTTCAATGCATGGATGTATCATAGCAAACAACATTACATTCGTGGCCATAAAAATCAATACTATAACTAATGAGTATCATATTATTCTTAATAGTCCTTGTACTTATATCAATTATGATGCTTTGAATTTTAGAGTAGACAGTTCCAGTTTGAAAACTGGAAAACCTCTGATTTTTTAGCTTTTTGAAAACCGATTTGAACACATTTTGTTTAACTTCACCCCACATAATTAGATATTCTCAAGCTTACACATATTTCATTTCCAATAGGTATCTGAAGTTGAATGACTATTACACTTGTTGTTTGATGATTGATTTACAGTAGAGCCTCGTTGTCCAACATGCTGTTATTCGACATTCTGTTTCAACCGACATACCCATCCCGAAATCACCACCTTAAAAAATGTCTGATTTTCCAAGATAGTCGGGACCGGAACTGACTTTTATACAATGAAAATCGGTTAATTCGTTACAGAATTTGATTGTGTATTGTACATGTATTGTATTACGTGAATTACGTAACAGTGCAATACAGCAATAAGTAACTGGTCAGCTTTGTATTTTTGAATGAGCAGATACAGTAATTTTGTTTCTTATTACCTTACGTTCAGTTTTAGTGCGGGCTGTACCGTGAGATTTTCTGTATATTTTTAGAGAAGCAAAATGAAGCAGATGAATGAATGAATGTCTTTATGATGAAATGGCATAATAGCGCAGCTAAGAAACAATAGTCTTCAGGTAAGAAACTAATAACAAAAAGCTTTTTTTTAATACTAAATTACTCTTGTTAAATTAAATATATAAGACAGTAATTTTATCTGTAAAAAGTTCATTTATAATTGTTAATTTTATATTTAGTACATTTTGTTTATTTAACTTTCATTTTAGGCATTGTTAAATAACTCTGTATTTTGCAACTTATACATTATACTGTACTGAAATTTTATTACATTGTATTTCTTATTGTTATCAGTTTTATTTTGTATTCTATAACCTGAAGTAATGATTGTTAAAACAGTACTACAGTGTTAATTTTTGGTAAAATGCATTAAAGTACTTAGTTATAAAAAAATTAGCATTTTTATTGCAATTCCCTATCATCCAACATTTTCACTTATCCGACGTCATCATGGCAACTTTGTATACGTCAGTTAAACAAAGTTCTACTGCATTTGGTTAAGTTTCATTTACTAATGATATCCAGTTAGTGCATGCAACATTTCTTCATCTGAACAGAAATTTAATGTAAATTTACATTAAACTCATGTACAAACATTAAAACTGTACATGTGACATTGATTGCACATTTATTGTTAAAACACATTCTAGGTTTTAACTCTTAACATAATGATGTTTGATTCTTCCAAAATTGGTTATAATAAAAATAAAACTTAATGACTGGTTCTTATATAGCAGTAAATTACTTATGTCAAAAATGCATCATAGATGACTTTTAAAAGTAAAAGGAGCAATTATTGATGTCCATATTTGGTACAGTAGACTCTCGGTTATCCGAGGTAATTGGGACCGGGACCACTTTGGATTCATAAAAACTCTGATAATACGGAGGTTATGGTAAAAATAATGTAAAAGCCATGAAAAAAGTACAAAACTAGTTTATTACAAGAAAAAACGCAAAATAGTGTAAATTAATGTAGTTAAAGTCTTGTAAAAAATTATTAACATCAGGTTATCTCTGTTAAAAGTTGTATTACCGCAGGATGACAAGAAGTTGGGAGTAAGTATTCCATTTTAAAACTCTACAAAAGTCGGTAAAATACTACAATAATAGAATTTAATAGTAAAAATCTAATGTAGTGTCTATAGACAGCATTGTGGAAGGGCAGTTTCCTCTAACGTTACATTTGTTGACAACGAAACCTTTCGTATTTATTTCATCTATCTATGGTCCACGGTAGTATTCGCGTCTTGGTTTTAAGTGGAGGGTACCGTTTAGTCTGATTACCAAACGAAATTATTGTATTTATCCTGCCGTTTAGCACAATCTGCATTAATCTCTTAAAAGTGCAGGGAACCATTCAACATTTAACGGAACAAATTTATTATATCAATACCACATTTGTCGTACAGATTGGCAGTGAAAACACTGATTGATTCATCATTTCAATTTCGTTATAAGCAACTGTCAATCATTTATCACTCATATCAAAACACTTGAATAAAATATTAAACAATAATAACAATAAATTACGACAATATTTCCAATACCGTATTGCAAAATCATGGAAGTCAACACACTAAAACAACCATATTTAGTGCGAGAGCAGAGTCGACTTAGCAGATGGTGATGTGTCATGAGTGAGTGCATTTGGTTGGGAAAATGATTCCTATAGAAGGGTACAATATCATAAATACGTCTCGTGACGGTGAAGCGCCTTAACCTAGCACCAACAGCCCATAGAGACACTGATTACTTGTCAAATGATTATATTACATGTCGCGCTAAAGTTTTCCTTTTATTAATAGCTTCATGTTTATTTTTCATCGTCTGATGAATAGCTCGGTTAACCCAGAAGCTCGGTTAATCGGGGCTCGGATAACCGAGATTCTACTGTACTTAGTAATAGCACTATGTCCTTAAATTCTGATTTATTGGAAAAACTATATCCTAAACAGTAATAACCTATTAAACCCGGAAAATGTTTTATTCAAATTTATATAGCTCACGACAAACCCAAAGGAAGCAGCTACCTTTCCCACTTCCTCGCTGTACTTTTCCGTGTCTTTAGGCAGAAGTCTTGTACTCGCAGGAGACATCCACTCCTTTTCTTTTTCTTGGCCCCCATCTGGACCATTTTGCAAGATATGTCATGAAGGATTCAGTGAGATTTTTTGTTTCTTTGTGAGTGAGAACTTTTGTTTTAGAGTGGGGTTTTTCTGTCTACATAGGAAAAAACAGTTAAGATTCTATTTTTCTATTTTTAATTGAATTTTTGTTGTCTGTGATAGGGTTTTATTTGTCAACAGAGTTCTCGGGGGTTTGTTATTAAATTTCAATTTCCCATTAGGAGACACCAAGTTTCGCCTGCAGAGTTTGGTGTAATTATTATTACAATTTTTTTAACTTTTCCAAATTGGCCTCATAGTTATTTTTTGCGTTCCTGAGGCCCTGGATAGAAATGCTGCCGTTGAATATTGTTTTGTTATTTTAATTAATTAATTTATCTCTTATTTATTTATTGCATGCTATTTTGTAATTATTTATTCATTCATTTTGTTAATTGTTATGCAATTCTTTGTTGTTATTTATTTTGATAGCTTATGTTTTATTGAAAGTTTATATTTTGATTAGGCCATTCTCATATTTTGTTAGCTCTTTTTTTTTAATTTATTGATTCTTAGATTCTAAAATTTATTAATTTAGTTTGGATAGGCCTACAAAAAATTTAGATTAATTTTCAAGCTGGCAACAGCCCATTTTTTCTATTTTGCACATTTTTTAATTGTTTCAAATATTAAAATTTTTATTTTTTAATGAAACTGCATTTTCACCGTAGCTTGAGTTTTTTTTGTTCTGTGTTCTTCTGAGCCTAGTGCCTTTGCACCCACCTTTAATGGGCTCAGTTTTTGTTTGTAAGAGGTTGGGCTGCATAGTGAGAATGTTTTCCTAAAAAAATTGCAATTTTTGAATCTCTTATTACATCTTATTGATTTATATTTGACATCTGCTTATTTATATCATGGTAGTTGGGTAAGTGTATGAAATTATTTTGTTTACAAGAGAAATTTGTCCTGTTTATGACAGAAAGGTGAGATCTGGGAAGATGGGCCGTGCCGACAGTGTGAGTGTTTGAGTCAAACCTGGGTGGCTGATTGTACCGTAGAGAAATGTCGCAAGCTGCCATATGACAACAACTTTGTGATAGAGGCAGTCCCTCAGCCGCATAAGTGTTGTTCTGAGTACAAGAGGATTGCCTGCAGAGTTGGCAACCGTGTCTTTAAGGTGAGAAAGGAAAAGTTATGTGTCTGCTTGGTTTGGGGGAAAAAAATGGTTTTTGATATTTTGTCTTGTTTGAATTGCATAGAGATCTAATCAATTAATTAATTATTATGAATAAGCAAATAAATAAAATTTTAATGTCACCAAGCAACAAATATGAACAATAGACAACATCAAATTACTGCTAATTATTGGCTAAGCTATACAGGGTGATTTTTTTAAGTGTGCCACCCTTAGGATCTTTTAAACCTGCAGAGATGCACCTACTTGTTCCTGATTAATAATAATATGCATTTAGCAATTTTCAAAAAAGCCGCCATTTTCCAAAATGGGGGACAGTTTAATTTTTTCTTATGGAACACTATAATTTTTTATATTTTTTGATAGAAAATTTAACTGTTATACTTTTATTCTGGGCATTTTTCCTGTAAAATTATCTGTTTCAAAGATATGGACACTCAAATAGTGTCACTTTAACCCTAGATTGTGAGGAACAACATAATTTTTGCTGTTCACAAAACCCCTTCTAAGAGCGAGGAACGGCATAATTTATGCGGTTGCATTAAAAGCAATAAAACATATGTTTATTATCAGGCAATCACTACAAAGTTGGTACCAATCGACGCAGAATGTTCTGTTCTATATATATATCAGATTTCTAATAATTTTTGTAATGCCATTTTATAAACATAGGAAATAAAATTAGAACATGCAACTTGAAACTCCCGCTCAATTCGAGGTCTGATGGGAGTAAAATTGGTGATGTTTGACATATCACTGAAGAATAACCAGAAGACGGAATAAGGAGTACCAAATGTCAGTATGTAGAAAATGAAATACTCTATCCAAAAAAACAAATTTAATTCTCTTAACTGCATTGGGTATTTTACAAAAAATGTTTTTGTACACCCTTGTTTACATGATTTCCCAAAAACGAGGTACCGTACAGCATAATTTATGCTGTTGATAAAAGTTTAGCTAATAATTTATTTATTGAGATATAAACTAAAAAAAATTAGCTAGATAGACAGAGAGTTGTTTAGTTGATCAGTGCCGTTTCAAGTGAATTTCATGAAATAGGTTGGCAATGGTCACGTGACAAGTTTCACTCTACTGTAAGAAGTAGAGCCCAGAGAAGACATAGCCATTTTTACTTGTTGCGCATCTGATTTTCTTTGTGAATGTTTTATTCGCTGTAAGTGTTATAAATTACTATTTGAATAAACAAAATTACATGTTGTGTTTAGTATAGTCATAGTACAATGTGTTATTGTGCTTTGTAGTGTCTAAAATAATCAGAAATTGATACTTATGTAGGTAGAGCCTAAACATTTATTTTTTATCCAATTTCAGCAAACAATGTGTTTACAGATAGGTTATTAGTGTAGCCTACTTATAATAATCTTAGAAAAAAATAATAAAAAAAATAGTATATATTATTTCTGTGCAATCAAAATAGATTTTTTATTTTATTAACGTGAAAACAATATGACGTAGTATGTTTTAATAAAAAGTGTGAACATTATATTTATAGCACTACTGTAATAAATTTTTTATATTTCTATTCAGAAATATGTGTTCTATCAAGTGATACTGTTCTAAAAATTCCAAAAATTATTTTATATTTTTATAATGTTTACAATATGTACTATTCTTCTAGTGTCATTTACACAATTTGCACACGCTGACTTATAGTGTTATAAGTTTTATACTTTTAGGAATATTTTCATATATTTTATATTTTTTCTAGCTAATAGATTGTACTAATACAGTACATGTAGCAAAAAATTATAATACCCCTTATTTTTAGATTGTTATGTAATTTTTCACTGAAATTTTTCGTTTCCATCGTAAAATTTGTATTTTTCACAATAAACTAAAAATATAAAAATTTATGTATGGGCACAATATGACTATTTTTCCTAAATAAATTTTTCTTGTTTATTCAGTGGTGATTTCTTTGAATTTTTACATGTACTATTTGATTACCTACAGTGACCATACTGTATCTTTATAAATTTTTTTATTTTTGCCTTTTATGTAAACTCTTAAAAAAAACCTAGTAGTTTATCTAAAATGTAACAAGATATTATTATAGTGCACTAAATAATAAACTTGGCTGCCTTGGAATTATTTATAAAAATTTTTTAGTGCTCCTGAGAAATGTTTTAAGTTATAATTTACGTAAAAAATTTTAAAAGTTTTTTTTCAATATTTTCATGACAGTAACTATTTACTAAATCGTTTTTTAAGTGTTGATGGTAGTATGTGAAAGTACAGTTCTTGAGAAGAAAAACAATATGATAACATTTAAATTTGGAGCATATTAAGTATTTTTATGATTTTAACAAAAAAAGCTTGCGCAGCGCCTAAAAAAGGATCTTAGGGAGCATACATTGGTTCACCTGATGCTCACAATCTAGGGTTAAATTTTGATCACTTTATATTTTTAATCAATGAATGAATATACTTGACATGATGACTTTTGGATATTTATCCAAATATACATCGTAGGTTTAAAATTAACAAACGGTAGCTGATAACAAACCAAACGATATAAATATATATTTAAACTGAAATGGTTTAAAACATTTACTTTTGATACTGCAAAATTGATATAACAACCAAGTTTTATTCCGTAAAATTTGGATTCAGGCTTAAATTCACACATTTTAGTCATCATAAAGGTTGAATATCTTAAACAAAATAAATAAAATCAGCCAAAGACTATTTTTTAATAAACATGCTTCTACTACTAGTAAAAGAAAATATTTATTTCTTTTTTCGATTCAGTTTCACAATTAAATATAAATTATATAATAAAGTTGTACTTAGTACACCAAGTGTGAATTATTATGATAGGTATGTAATCGCAACAGTATAATTTTGCATATTATTCCTTGGCTCTAAAAATATGCAATGTGAATAAAATGCTTGAATAAAACCTTGCATAATACTGGTCTGTCACCTGCTTATATAAATGTGAGCTGTTGCATTGTTGTCAAACTTAAATTTATTACGATTGTCCTAACCCACAATTGTGTACAAAAGGTAATGACAAATTAATTAATAAATAATTAAAATAAAAACTAAGAAAACATAACTAATTGAATAATAATAGTGATAACTGATCAAAAAATAATCTATTTTAAATAAGTCATTACCGTTGGCACACAATTTTAGGTTAGGGTAATTGTTTGACAACAATACATCAACTCATATTTATATGAACATCTGACAGACCAATATTATGCAAGGTTTCCTTCAAACTATTAATTCCAATAATGTTGTGTCTAGTTCTGGAGCCAAGGCATCAACTATTCAATATTATATTGTGTTGCAATTACATATATATCAATATAATTTACATATGGTGTACTAAGTGCAATTTTATTATATAAACTATATTTAATTGTGACACTATGTTAAAAAAAAACAAAAGTTCAAAAATTTAGTAGTAGAAACAAGGTTATTAAAAATAGTCTTCGGCTGATTTTATTTATTTTGTCTAAGATATTCAACCTTTACAACAACTAAAATGTATGAATTTAATAAGCCTGCATCCGAATATTACTGAATAAAACATGGTTGTTATATAAATTTTGCAGTACCATATGTTGGTGTTTTAACTATTTGAGTCTCCATATCTTTGAAACGGCTAATTCTATAGGAAAAATGCCCAGAATGAAAAAGTCTTAAAATTGAATTTCTATCAGAAAATATAAAAAATAAATAGTGTTCTACAAGAAAAAAAGTAAAGTTGTCCGCCATTTTGAAATGGCAGCTTTTTTAAAATTGCTAAATGCATATTGTTGTTAATCTGGAAAAAGTTAGGTGAAGTTCCCTATTTAAAACTTGTTGTATTTCTGTGGGTTTACAAGATTCAAATGGTGGCATACTTAAAAAAAATCACCCTGTATAATGATGCAATTGAGCATTTCACATAAATAAAAATATTGCAATATTTAAGTGATAAGCATTTTTATACATTAACAGATACACCAGTTTTAAAGTACAAAATTGCATTAACAGTTATGTACAAAAAATCTCTAAAAACAAACAATTTATGTATAAATAATGTGAATATATTCAAATTTCAAAAATTGACAATACAAAAGCAATATTCTAGTTATACAGTAGGAGGCTATAGTGTACATTATTAAAACAACTACAAAACAATGAAATAAATAAACATACAAATATTCATGCCACTTAAAACTATGGATCAGCAATTATAATTAAGGTATAACAGGCCTGCTTTTTCACGAGGTTTACCATATTGTTGTAACATACTGTTAAACCCTATGATACATATGCTGTTGATCTAAACGTAACTTAAAGGTCAAGTGTATGCATCCTATGAAAACCGTATTCGTACATTTTCAGTGGTTGATGTTTACCATAAATGAAGGTGTTATGTTATTAAAAGAAGTGTTGTGTAAAAACCTATTCCAAAAACGAGCCAATATCGGATACCAATACTTTCGGAAGGCCATAAGATGCAAAGGTGTTGTTTTGTAACTGCCGATGTGATTGTAGATGTCTGAAAAACCTCTAGCCATTACTGTACCTCTAGCCAACTGTAAGCGTCGACTACCACCAGATAGTATTTCCCCTTAAAAGGCCCTGCGTAGTCAATATGCACCTGATCCATTGAATTTTCAGGGTATTTCCAACAGTGCGACTTATATTTTGCCGGGTCATTTCTAAAAGTTTGGCATGGAATACAATTCTTAATATAGTCTCAATGTCATGATCAATACCTGGCCACCTTATAAAACTTCTGTCCAACTGTTTCGTTTTAACAATTCCTTGGTGACCTTCATGGAGCTCATTCAAAACTCTCTTATGAAGAATTCCTGGTATATAAACTCTTTGTTCCCACAGGATGCAATCACTTTGCAAGGTAAACTCAATGGAGGGATGTCCAAAATAACTTTCCTTTTTCTTCGTTCCATGTCTTAAAAAACTATACAATTCAGCAACTTCTTCAACATTAACAAGCTTTCGTACTATAAGTTCAGCAGTTACTGGAAGGGTATCTATTAGTTCTGATTAAAAAATTTTTACTCCTGAAGCTTCATTTGACAAATTACACACCATTGGACACCTGGAAAACGTGTCAACATTTAAATGTTCAGAGGTATTTCTGTATCAAATTTCATAATCAAAAGCCTGTAAATAAACTGCAAAATGCAACATGCGCATAGCTGATAGTTTCGGAAGTTCCTTACTTGGATGAAAAATCAACACCAAAGGTTTGTGATCGTGACTAAAACAAACTTACGACCGTACAGATATGTGTAAAAACGCTTGATCCCTAAAATAATGGAAAGGGCTTCCTTATCCACTTGACTGTATTTTTTTTCAGTTTCTGTAAGTGTACAACTTGCATAAGTATTGGACGCTCAGTACCATCCGCCATCTTGTGAGAAATCACAGTTCCCAAACCAAACGGACTGGCATCTGTAGCTAGTATTAGTTCCTTGACTGCGTCAAAATGAACCAAAACCCTATCAAAAGCCAGCTCAGTTTTAATATTTTGAAATGCTAATTTGCAACTCCCAGTAAATACAAATTTGGCTCCGTTCCTGAGTAGTTCATAAGGTGGTGATGCCATAGACCTTAAATTGAGAATGAATTTTCCGTAAAAAGTAACCAAACCCAAAAATGACCTCAGTTCGGTGACAGATTTAGGTTGTCTTATAGACATAATTGCTTCGATTTTATCTCTCATTGCATATATCCCTTTCTCACTTAGTTTGAAGCCATAATAGTCTATAGACTTATTGAAAGCGAACATTTTTCTGCGTTTATTCGGATACCAAAGAGATTTAATTTATCAAACACTTGCCCCATTGTATCCAAATGTTCTTCAGCTGTCTCTGTTCCAATAGCTATGTCATCGTAAAAAATAGCAATACAGTGGTAGTGACCCGCCCGCTCACCCCTACACATACAGTGGTAGTGAAACACCCGCCCACACCGACACATACAGTGGTAGTGACCCGCCCGCTCACCCCTACACATACAGTGGTAGTGAGATTTGAGTAATGGACACTTATCATTGAAATGATCAATAATGTCACACCTATAACACTTTTCATTTGCCTTACTAAATGATTTTGATGTTGGTTTGAGTTTCAATACCCCAGTTTCAAAATTTGTTTCATTCGTACAATGTACAGTTGTTTTAGATCTAAGGTTTAAATTAGCTGTTATTTTGCACTCAAAAGTCAAACTGTACTCTATTGCTTTAAAAAAATTAAGGGTTTCTAAAAAAAATAAATTCAACCTAAGTTGTTCATCCTTAACTCCGATAATAAACTGTGTACACAAATCCTCATCTAACCACTCAGATGGAAACCATGCAATCGTGCATGGAACTTAACTCTCTCAGCGTACTTATTCGGATCTGGATTGAAATGCTTAGCTAAAATATCCAAAAGCTGGTCCAAAGTTTTGCTTTCTGGAAATTCAGGTAAATAAATATTGCTTACCTTAGCATATGTTTGTTCCCCAATTGCATCCAAGAGCGCTAAACCTTTCTTCTCATCTGATATATTGGTTAATTCAAACTTGTTTGCCAACCTCCGACAATAATGCTCTCATGAGCAGTTAGAATTTTCGAATCTTGTAATTTTGCTAGGCTGCCACGTATGGTTTTCTTTCAAATAAGTTTTATCTGGAACATCCATAAATTATGGACCTTTCTGTTTTCTAGGCATTCTGGTATTATTTTTTATCCCATCTTCGTCGCCAGTATAATATTATATTATTATTTTTAATAGAATTTAAAGAAACCACTAAATAGTTAATTACGAACTGAGTACATTTATTTACCATCCCGAACCAAAACAAAAACAAAACATATGATAATAATTATAATAATACTGTATTTTAATACAGCTGTCGAAACTACAAATTAACTTCATATATAACACCGTCATTCATAAAAAGTGAACGATAAACCTCTAAATATTTCTCTATCTGTTGTGTACATGAATATCTACAACTGCTGAGTCATTCTTTAAAAAATAGGACAACATTTAATAAAAAGAAATCTAGAACAGAAGAGGAATACAATGATGTAAAAATACTTCTGCACGATGTTATCGATTCATCAATCAAATTATGTGCTAAAAAGAAATTTAAAAAAAATTAGGTGTAAAGAGTAAATCCTGGAATATCGACAATAAATGAAAGTCTGGATTTTACATAAATGCAAATGATTTGGTGGATTTTATACCTTACATAATTTTGAAATTGTTGAACGATAAAATACATGATGAAATCGTTCAACAATACACGATGAACAAATACAACAGCCTGATAATTTACCGGTGGTTACTGATGAAGCTGGAGCGGAAGGTATCTCGATTTCTCATTGTAGGCCCACCCTCTACTGCCTTACCAAAACTCCCATTCTTCTCCCAGCTTCTCTTCAACCAAATAACAGAAAATGAAGAAATCCTATTTTGTAGTACCTCACAGAAAAGCAAAAGATAGAGCAAGTCATGAAAAGAGAAGACATATCAATACAACGATTGTGGTTGGAGGAACCAGCTTACCAGAAACTTTGTATCTCTGATATGTTATAATTACATCTAGAATATCCAGCAATGCTTAAATTTTTCTGATGTTTTTTATTAAAATGAAAGAGTAACAAGCATTCACGTTCACAAAGTTTATTAATTTCAAATGATCCATATCTTTCACTTCTCTATTTTGGTGCTTTTCTCAAACTCATGTAATCAAGAAAAACAGTATCTTCTAGTTTTTGATATGTTATAGCTCGTAAAGTAAAGCAAGAAAAGTACAAACTTGAATGAGAGTTACACTTTGTATTGTTAAAATAAATTGGTTTTGCGGTAAATACTAGGTCAATTTCAGCTATGAAGCTGCAAAAACAAATTGAATGAAGCTTCTTTGGTAAACTTTTATAGTTAGCATTTCACATGAATTCTGTGAAATAACAATAACTGTAGTAAGTAAACAATCAACGTTTAGTTTTCTAACAACTAAGGAAAAGTAACAACCAATATAAGACTAAGCCACAGCAGAACATAGCCGGGTTTAGCTATTTATAAAAACAATAACATTCACTTTAATAAGTACAGTTATTGTTTTCAGAATTGCAATATTTTTTTAACTTTATAATATGTGGCATACAATATTACTAGAACTATATTAATTTGATACAGCTTTTCTTATTACTAGAATGATGTGATTCTGTGATTATTATAAATTAGTTTTAAGTAGTACCTCCCCTTGCTTATAATGAACAATATTTATATTACATATGTTTATATTTTTTTATGTTATGCAATGTAAATTAGTGTGCATTTATGTTAGAGCTAAAAATATTTTTCAATTTTATTGAACTCATTTTACGGGCAGGGTAAAAAATATATCAATATTTTATATTTATTAATAAAAGTATGTTTGCTGTGTGCATTAAATGTTATTTAACTTTTGAGGTAAAAATAGTCTTGATTAGTTATATTAAAACAAAAGATGTGTCCTCCACCTCATACTTCTATTAATAGTTGCTAATCAGGTAATCGTGATCATGCATGCAACTGTAATAAAATACTGATCTTACCTACTTCCTCCCAAGCCGGACAGTATTTATTTAATGTGGCACCCATCACTAAGCCAGACACCAGTGCCTTTACTTAAGTTGTACAAAAAAATCTGTCAATTATGTCTCTATTCAAGAACTCAACTCTCATTGCTGCACCTTGTAGCGTTCAACCAATGATTGCTTCCAATAAGATACTTTTACCAGCAGTACAATCTTGTGCATGATTGTGTTTTACTAAATGACATTGTAAAGGTAATTGGCAGTAAAATTTATAATTTAGCTTCCATTCTAATTGATATAATTTAAAATTTTGAGCATGTATTGCAATTTTAAAAAGGTACTCTGATTTTAGAGTGTCACCCCTCTCATTTTCTCCCACAGTAGCAAGATAACTTACTTGGATTTAGAAAGTTTCTTTACATACTGTGCATAGTTTGACACAACATTTTAGGATATATATAATTAATTATCGTCATTAGTTTTGATGAGTTCATTAAGTAGACTATCCAGTTGAGTTTTGACATTACATGTAATACTCTTTTAAGAGTCTGGCTATTACAAAAACATATTTTATCTCACTATTCATAACTCACTTGTTTTAGGAAGGTGAGGTAATTCCTACAGAAGATCCATGCAAAAATCTCACTTGTTTACGTTCAGAGGATGGTGAATTGACGATTCACGAAGCTGTTGAAACATGCAAAACGGACTGTCCCTTGGTAAGTTTTGCCAATGTAAAACTTTCTCCACCAAGTAAAACCTTTACTTTCTCCAAAACTCATAGTGTAATAAATGTTAAATCACAGAGGATTATTCTACAAGTAATGAGAAATAATTTAACCTTAATGACTCGCTTAGCTAGTCTAGGAAACCAGGACCTAGAATAACTATTGACACTGGTGAAAGTACAACACAAATTTATTTTTACAGTATATCATCTTGACAATCCCTTCCAAAATATTACAATTATCTTATCCTATTTTACACAATACACCTCCTATGATATACCCTTCTCATCCAATAATAGACAATAAAAATTATTGGTTTTATAAATCTTCAATCAAATTACTATTAACATATTCAATATGCAGTCCGGTAAATAAATAAATTCAAGAAATATTATTTACAACAAGCGATAACAAATTCCTATACTATTAAATCACAATCCTCTAAGTAATGATGTAAACGTCACATTAAGAATCAAACTATACAAGTATTATATATGCAAAACGTCTATACTAACAAGTGAAAATTATATATTCAATAACAAGTTATTCTCAAGAAATTATCAATTAATTATTTCCAATCAAAATTAACAATCAAACAATAATATACCGACCTTACTAACTATGACGACCTCATCAATTCACCTTACGATTTGTTATATTATTTTACAAATACCTATCAAGAGACAAGTTAAATATATTCAAATGGTTAATATACCTTAGTTACTATTACTTTATTCTTCCAAAGAATTATCCAACATTTATGGTTTATATATTCAATGCAATATTTATTTATTTACTATATATCTATATCAACTAAAAACAACCACTTATACGGAATATGATCAAGTACATGGATTTACTTATTTATATATTTACAATTTAAATTAATAATCTCAACACATTAACTTATACCAGACTCAATTCTCTCAATCAGTGTATTATATTTTATTATTAAATTATGATTATTATTAGATATGGGGTGTCCACGGGCCGTAGTGGATTTGGCGTCCGCTTGTCCCTCATGGTCAGGTGGGCTGGTTGGGTCTGGAGTTGCTTGCAGTCCCTTGAGGTGGCTTCTCTGGCCCTCAGGATAGGCTGCAAGTCCAGTCGTCCCTCAGGTTCAGGCTGGCCGCTCGTGAAGTCCTTTACTCATACCAACCAGCCCAAACAACCTTCAATATCCAAAATCTTTGAGCGTTCTGTTTTTATACGTCTCAATAAATTTCAATGCAGACGATTCAAATTTGATTATTAGTATAAAAACGTACAAAAATTTAATTGGACTCCATCTATAACATAAATTATTTAAAACAATTTTTGAACAGTAATCTTTTATTAAATTTAGATAAAACAAATGTAATGAATTTTCATATTAAACAAAGTAGGAGTAAAACTGAACTTGATGATACGATGTTGGTGATACGAAATTAAATCAAATAAAAACAATACATTCCTAGGTATGTTTTTGGATCAAAATCTATCGTGGGATAATCATGTTAATTTTCTAACAAATAAAATATAGTCAGGTTTATATATTTTTAAAATAATGTCACGCTATTGTCCAATAGAAATTTTGAGAATGATTTTTCTCACATACATAAATCTTTTGGTATTGTGATGCCTTTATGGAGGATCCACATTATTCTTAATCTAAACCATAGTGAATGAGTTAAAGACATTTCCCCCAAACTTGGTATAGTGACAGTTTACGTGTTATATATTTTTGAAACTGTATTATTTGTTAAACAATCTCAGGATGACATTTCTAAATTGGGTGATTCTCATAATTATCAGACACGTAACAGGAATATGTTTGCCATTCAAAATCATAAATTTGAATTTTCTAAAAAGAAACCAACATTAGCGGGAATAAAATGTTATTACAAACTTCCTAAATATATTCGTTTATTGAATGACAGTAAATTAAAAAAGCATTAAAATCATATTTAATCGAGAGGGCCCTATATTGTTTTGAAGAATTGTAATTATATATACTTGAACAGATTGTGGTACGAGTCAATTTATTTTTTAGAATTATTTTTATTGTAGGTATATAATAATTTAATTAATAACGCCATTCTTTATCTGTATAATACTCTTTGTACAAATGAAGAATAAAGTTACTCTGAATCTGAATGTGAGACTGGTATTAAAAGTGTACAGGTGTGTCCTCTGGTATAACGAATAAATAAAATACAACCAATTAATAACATAAGTTTTATAAAGGTATAACACTTGAATCATGTGCAGGGTTGGGATTATTCAGAGGCAGTGTTCAACAACCAATGCTGCGGCCAGTGTAAGCCCGTAGCCTGTGTGGTGGGGAACAAGGCATACCCTCGAGGAGAGTCCTGGCAGTCTGATGACAACTGCACCACGTATGACTGTGACATCACTGGCAATCAGGTACTAACAAGACTGAACCCCATTTACAACTGGAAATGTCGTCTGTCATCACTATTGACAGACTTTGAGAAAGTCATATTTAACACATTATGGCTTCAAGAGCAGGTGTGCCATTTCCTTCAACATTATGTAAAAGAATACAAACAGATGTCAAAACATTATGTGATAGAACAATGTTGTCAAAGTCTATCTATTTTAGTAATCTTCAGATATTATAAAGAAAATTGAAAGTTATCACAAATATAATTAGTTAATAACTTCCAAGTTTTATGTAATTATTTGTTGAACTATGAGAATAATGGGGATAGAGGAGTTGTTTCACACTATTGGCTCTGCATTGTCAACTCATTTCTTGTAAAGAGTTGCTTTTACAGCCAGGGGTATTCTCAACGTAAGCTAAACTTTGAGAGTTGTTCGGGAAGTAAGGTTAAAAGACATTTAAATAA
This sequence comes from Stictocephala bisonia, assembly GCA_035578905.1. Classification (NCBI taxonomy): domain Eukaryota; kingdom Metazoa; phylum Arthropoda; class Insecta; order Hemiptera; family Membracidae; genus Stictocephala; species Stictocephala bisonia. The sequence goes on from JAQJVL010002248.1 coordinate 21,341, forward strand.
TATAAAAATTAATTAATTTTTGTTTACATTTTGTGGTTTTGTAGTACAGGAATTACATTATTTTTTCACATAATCAATTTGTAGGTCAGTACATTTTGTCATTTGTGAATTGAGTTTTTTGATATCTGTGTTGTAGAATTCATCTCGCCACCTTTTTCTAATTTTAAAAATAAATCATAGCTGCACTGACCTATATTTGATGCCTTTAGCATATACAGAGAGAGTAATACAGCACACACTTCATACTTGGTGCGAAACAGAATAGATACTCTCATGTTAAACAGTCACTTTGTCACAGTTGAAGATTTACTGATGTCCAAGGTGGCCAGCTCAATTCTGCTGCCTTCCCACTACATGGCAGTGGTGCCAACTTTCTGCACTTGTTACGTGTCTTGCAACCGTACTTTCCAGATACACTGAGTAGCAGTGGAGACTTAGCAGTATTATTTTATTTTATATTTTTTAAACCATAAATATTGCTAAAAATAGCAAAACATTTAAGTAAAATTAAAATTTGTATAATTTGAATCAATTGTTGCGTACTAGTTTAAGCCATAATTATTTAAGGATAATAGAGAGTTTGCTTGTCAGTTGCGTTGTCATTCCCATTGTTACTCTCATAACTTGGTATTTAAAAAGGTGAGTTATAGACATTCAAAAATATTACAGACTGGGGAAAGATCAAGCTTTGGCCAGAGAGCCCACGAGTGCCCAAAAGTGACAAATCTCTACTTCCAAATTCTCTACGCTGCAGATGATTGGCAGGGGGTCGAAGTAGAACTGTCATGCATTTAAAATTAGGATAATTCAATGATGTATTATATAAAAAGTAAACAATAATTTCTTGCTGAACATTAATCTCAACACTTCAATTGCAATATGGAAAACATAATCTGAATATTTGATATGGTTTGGTACACGCTTTTGCAATTTTGCTGTGGAAATGTTTCAATATATAGATTTTCTGCAATAAGTTTTATTGAATTTTTAAATGTATGTTTTGATAAAATGAGTTTTTTTTCATTTTATACTAAACCTACTGAAATGTAATTTGTTTCTTTTAGTACACATTATCAATTTAATATGAATACCTAATAGTTTCATATAAATCTTAAATAATTAATTCACATACATAGCCCCTATTCAAAATGTATAAAACATTATGATTTTTTGTGATAAGCAAATAATTATTTTTGTACCTAAAAAATCAAGCTTTTACTGTGAAAAGTAGGTGCAATAGATGATGGTTGATAATTTCAAAGATAACTAAAATTGGTTGTAATTCGTTAACCCTTGATACATGATTATTCTGCTACCTCTGAAATTAGCTAGTCAAGGAGTAAGATTTTTATTTGTTTAACAAAATAGGCAACAGTCAGGGAACTGTTGTGTTGTTATGTTAAAACATTAACTATAGAAACCAGAATGTCCACTAAATATCCAGGACACCAGGGTCCTGTAAAGATGGTTATCCTATTCTGTAAACTACGAAAACATGTCTCTCTCTCTATCTCTCTTCAACCCTCTCTCTGTCTATCTCCAATACGGGCTGAAGCCAATAGTACGCCTAACAGTCATCAGAACGCTAATTTGAAACCAATCATGGTTAGATAGCAGCACAGGAGTGACTTTACATAAAATGCATTGCCTTAGACAGTCTACTTGTTTCTATTGTCAATAGTTCAAAGTAAAGCATATTTCCTTGAATATTTTACAGATTTTGAATTTGTACTCAACTAAATGTAAATGAGTTTGCAATTCTATATTCTCATAAGTTTCGGAGACTTATTATCTTGATTACAACACTTTGTTGGTTCTAGGTTCAAGTGATCTCAACTCACGTAACGTGTCCCAACGTAGATGACTGTCCACCTGAAAACCTCTACAAAGATGGCTGCTGTATCCAATGTAACAAGACCACTGTGTTAGAACAGAGTAAGCTAGTTATCCTTATCATATAATATTTGAGAATGTTTGAGTAGTTTGGTTAGATTAGTAAAATTAATAGTTGTTATGTAACATTTTAAACTCATTTATCACAACGTAATTCATTTATTCATTGCAGAAGAGTATTGATAGTTGGCTTTTTCCATCCATACCTTAACATAGTGTGGGAGCGCTATAAATCACACAATTTCAAGATTATATCTATGTATAATATAGTAATGTATTTTACAATATAAATGAAATGCATACATAACTTTTAAACTACTTATAGTTAATTATTAGAACACATAACTACGTGTACTATTTCTCCCCTTGAATTGGAAACTATGTAAAACTGTGAGTATTTTGGTCAGGTTAAAACCTTGCACAAATGTTGAATTATGAGCAATGTTTATAGTATTAATTATACAATGTAAACTTATTTTCTATGGACACCCACCCACCCATACACGTACATTGGCATTGACTCAACCGTCCACTCTACACGTACAAGGTTAGTGACCCACCCACCCATAGTGGTATTGACCCAACTGCCCACCCATACATGTACATTAGCATTGAGCACCCACCTATACATTAGCACCCGCCTCTACACGTTCAGTGGTTCTGACCCCCCCCCCCCCTACATGTTCAGTGGTAGGGAGGGAGAGAGGGAGAGAGGGGGGAGAGAGAGAGAGAGAGAGAGAGAGAGAGAGAGAGAGAGAGAGAGAGAGAGAGAGAGAGAGAGAGAGAGAGAGAGAGAGAGAGAGAGAGAGAAACTGACATGGCTTCCACTATTGCTAGGTAGGTGGCTGTGGTGGGGGTTGTACATCCATAGAGTAACACTCTGTTATTGGTGCAGCTTTTTTCAGTTGGTATATATGGTAATATATATGAAGTTTGCTGATGGGGAAGGGGTTGAGGGGAAGTGGTCTATCTTATGTTCAGATAAGGTGGGTCATGGGATTTTGTTATCCATTGGTGTACTAATTCCATCCTTCGGAGTTGGGAAGTATTGACATGGGAAGGAAGGGATTTGATTACTTTAGTGGTTACTGATCAAAATTTTGGTTATGGAGAAGAGTATGGGCAGAGACAGGCTTTTCAGGATTTTAGACTTTACAATCATGTCTATGGCCGTTCATGTGTTTTCAAAGGGTTTCACTGGTAAGGCCGATATATTGAGCAGGATAGTGCTGGAACTGGAGTTGATAAATTAGATTGGTGGAATCACAGGAGTGGTTTTCAAGTATCTTGTAGGTTAAGAAGGTAGTGGAGCTGGTAAAAGATGTGGCTGGGAGATGAATAGCGCAGGTTTTTCAAAATTTCTTGCTACAAGGATTAGAACTGAGTGGTTGCTGGTCTTTACTTCAATCTAGTCAGTTAAGCTGGGTGACTTATACATTGTACATTATTGTATATAGTACATAATATACTATTTTTTAATAGAAGCTGTATTACCTGTTCAACACTTTGAAATGTTTACTGTACAATATCCTTAAAATTGTAAAATAGGTATTACAGTAGTACACAACACACAATAGAAATTATTAAAACTTAATAACTACAGTTAATACTAATGTCATAACATTTTAAAATTACATTACTGTATCCCTAAGCCTCAAAATTTTTGTTTAAGTAAGGTGCCGGTAATGTACCATTATCTTTGGTTTCACAAGTATTATCACAGTAACTATCCATGACGTAACCTTAGCGGAAATGAAGTGGTTACTATTATTTCCATGTACTTTAGATTAACTGGCCATACAGCTATCCGGCCAGCGGTTTGGTTCCGTAGTGGCCGGTTAAGAGAGTCTGTACTATTTTCTCAGACATACTTATTTAAAATAGTTAATATTGATCCAAATATTGAAGTGTTCAAATGTCTAATCCAATTGATGCTTGACTTATCCATTAATGTTTTACAGCCAGAATTAAAATTTAATTTTAACTTCCTTAAATATCACAGATTTTATATAACTAATTTTACATAATGAAACGAAAAGGTGTAAGAATAAGAATCAAACAAATTGGCAAAATGTCAACAAATCATTCATTCACGGAGAGGATTTTTGTACCTTACAATAACACTTCATAAAAAACAAATTCACTTTAAATCATATATTTAATTAGATTTTATGATGCCATTGCAGAGGTTTGCATGCCTGAGGTAGTGTCAGCCAATGAAACAGTGAGATTGATTCGTACAGAGCTGCCATCTCATGGCATCTGTGAGAATTATGACGCTATATCTGACTTCACTGAGTGCCAAGGAGCTTGTGATTCATTCACCTACTACAACAAGTGTAAGTAGCTCTGAAGAACTTTTTATGAAAAGCAAATGTAGTATAAATTTTATATTATCATTTTCACAAGCTTCATAGTTGTCAAGTAAATTTTTCTTTAGTAAAGTTTGATAATATGTATATCACAGATAGTACAACAAGCTGTCATCAAGCTTACTTCCATCTGAACAGTTCAATTTTACAAGCTGTTTTAAAGTTGAAACAATACAATCTATAAGTTGGTATCCAGCTTGATTAAAAAATTGTAGTTTACAAGATTCAAGTCAAATTTCCAGGTTGAAAATTCAAATTGTAATCCAGTTGTCATAGATTTAATGTTTGACAGCAGGAAATCTCAAGCTTTATAGTGGCTGGAAAGATCAAGCTGTTTAACTGCTGGAATTATCGAGCTGCTTCACAGTTTTAATGACAAATCAATTGATTAACCTTAAATGTAACCTCATAGTCCCAAGTTTAGTCAACAACGAATCAAAATTTTCAAACACAAAACATTATTGGTTTGACTTAACAATCATTTGAACATAAAGTTCTAATGTTCAGTAAATGTTTGAATAAAAGGCTAAATTTTAGGTTAATTAAGTATGTTGGGTTATTACAGTTCGGCAATACATTAATTTATAATAAATAAAACATTGTTTTTAGTTGTTAATGGCAATTTAGATATTAACATGTACATTATGTTTAAAATCACTCTTTAAAATAATCACATGAAAATATTATATGTTCTAAATAAAAACCTGTATTTTTAGCTTTCATGTTCATCCTAAAAAGTATGGTATTCATATTTTAATTAGAAAGAAATTTTGAAAAGTATAGATGGAGAAATCAATACAAGTAGCTAAAAAGAAGTTTTGAAGACTCTTTGATTTATGAAGAAAAGGCAGAAGAAGAAATTAAGTTTCTAAAACTGCAAATTGAAAACCTGGAAGAAACACAAAATCAACTAAGGGATGATATACAAAACAAAAATGCTATCATAAATTTACTTCAATCTGAAAATAACGATTTTTATGAAAAAGAAAAAAATAATTCTAAACTGTTGCTGTCGTTTGGATCAACTGAAGACAGGGAATTCGTGACACCCAAAAAGACAATGAAATCTGGAACCAACACTGAGCAATCTAATGCAATTAAAGTAAATAATAGATTTTCAGTGTTTGCCACGGATCATTCGCCACCATCTTCATGTGCTGGTCATAGATTCCAAGTCCAAGCCCAGGTCCATAGATCAGGATCACCTCATCCTCCAAAAATAAAATACCAAATTAAAAAGCCTGCGTCTACTACGGCTAAAAAGAAGAGGCTTACTATACTGGCGGACAGCCATGGGAAGGAGTTTGGTAGATACTTGAGGGAGTTGGAGGAAGATTACGATGTCTTCGTGTATAGCAAACCTGGGGCTAAAATCAAGCATATTCTTCGGGAAGGACTTAGCATGGTCAAAGATTTTTCCGAGGAAGATTTTATTATCATCTTAGCTGGTACCAATGATTTAAACTACAATGAACCAGCTCAACTGACTGTTTCACAGGGAATGCGTTCACTTCTTTCACTGAAACTGAAAACTAACATCTTAGTGAATAGCGTGCCATATCGTTATGATGACCCCACACTCAATAATAATATATTTTTTATGAACTGCACTTTATCTAAAATGGTAAGGGATTACAAAGGAAAACACAACTTATTCTATGAAGATGTCAGTAGTACGCTGTCGAGGTCCCACTTCACCAAGCATGGTCTCCACTACAGCCGGCGAGGTAAAGAACTGCTAGCAGATCGCTTCGTGAAGTTCATCAGACAGACTCACCGACGGCCGTCCATCTCGCTGCCCCCTCCAGTTGGTACTGCTGCTTCAACATGTGATGGTGGAAATGTGAAGCGTGTTTCGGTCGCAGAAAACAGTGTTCCAGATCAGGTTCAGAGCATTGAAACCTCTTTTATTGAGCCCTATCCTGATGTGTCACCTTTGAGCAATTCTGCCCAAGTTTCTGTCCATGACTGTTCACCCTGGCTAACTACAGATGAAACTGTTCTTCCTTGTTCTTTCCTTTCTATGGATAATTTCCCACCTTTGCCGTCAGTCACACAATCCTCCCATGACAATGTTTTTTTAGGGGAACCCCGCCTCCTACACTTGAGCCAGACGATCTAAATTATGGCAACACATTTACTATATATCACTTGAATATAAGGAGTGCTCGATATAAAATAGACCAGCTTCGTGCCTCGTGGAACCAGCCACCTGACATTCTCTGTCTTACAGAACACTGGCTTCACGAGGATGAACCTCTGATAATTCCAGATTTCACTTGCATATCGAAGTTTTGTCGTGGTTCGAGTTCGGGAGGTGGTGTTTCCATATTTTACAATAATAACAGTTCAGTTGAATTTTTTGCAACAAGCAGTAGGAATGATCTGGTTAAAAAGTTTTGCAACGAAGATTGTTTTGAATTTTCTATCGTAAATATTAAGCTTGTACATAGTTTAGACCATCAAAAATCCAACTTAAAGTTTGTGCTCATTTGTTTGTATAGAGCTCCACATAACAATGTTCAGGAGTTTATTGAAAGGTTAGAAAATCTTATTTATAGTGTAAAGAAGGAGAATGAATTAATTTTAATTTGTGGAGATTGGAATGTAAACTTTTTAGATTCTGTTGACCTTAGCGTTATAAAGATAAGAAATATACTAATGTCTTTCAATCTCCGTGAATTAGTGAATAGTGCCACAAGAGTTACAGCAAATAGTAAGTCACTTCTTGATAATGTTGTAACAAACTTAGACCCTGCAACAGTTTCCTGTAATTCCTTCTTCAATACAATGTCTGATCATGATTCACAACTGATAAGAATAAACTACCAATGTAAAGAAACTTCCTGTACAGTAACAAAAAGAGTGTTCTCAAAACAAAATATTATTAATTTTAACAATTTTTTGTCTAAGGTAGACTGGAGTTTCTTAAACAAAATTGAAGGTGTCGACAACAAATTTGAATCTTTTTCTGGAATTGTTCAATCACATTTTGAAAATGCATTTCCTCTCAAAACAGTCCAGAAAAAACCTGGCGGCAAAAAGAAACACAAATTAAGCTCTAGTTTAAAGGATTTTGCCAATCGGAATGTCGATTTGGGGATTATGGCCCGCGATTCAAATGTTCCAGCGCTAAAAGAATTGTTGAAGGAAAGGCAAAAACTCTTTTGTAAGCGTTTACTCGAGGAGAAGCGTGCAACAATTTCTCGTGAAGTGCAGAGCTCCGATTGCTTGCAGCGGGCAATCTGGAGTGTTGTGCGTAGAGAGACACGTGAGACCGATCTTAATGCTTCTTTTCCAGCCTTAAAACACCAGGGAGACTCTATTCAGTCGTTATCTAAAGTGGTTAATCTTTTTAATAGTCATTTCTCAAATATTTCATGCACAAATATTTCATCTCATTCAAATTTTCAGTCTAATGTTCCGTGTAATCTGGCTCAAAAACTTCCACCAAGCGGTTCTTTATTTTTTGCTCCTGTCAATAAAGTTGAAGTCGAACAAGCTATCATGTCCCTAAAATCTAAGAAGTCTTCAGGAACAGATGAAATATCCAGTTTTCTCATCAAACAAATTTACCAGGGCCTTCTTGAACCCCTAATACACCTCTTTAACGTTTCACTTTCCTCAGGCATTTTTCCCAACATCTATAAGACTTCTAAGGTTGTCCCTATTTTTAAGAAGGGGGACAAAGGTGATGTCAATAATTATCGACCTATTTCTGTTTTGTGCACGCTTTCAAAGGTATTAGAAAAAGTTGCCTATAAAAGGTTGTTGGATCATCTGGAGAAAAATAACATCCTTATAGATAACCAGTATGGTTTTAGGCCAAATCGTTCAACCACTCAAGCAGCTGTTGATTTTATAAATGATGTAGTATCACAGCTGGAACAGCGTGATCCAGCCTTGGGAGTATTTTGCGACCTTTCAAAGGCTTTCGATCGGGTTGATCACAACATCCTTGGTGAGAAATTGGAGATGTGTGGAGTGCGTGGAGTTGCTCTCTCCTGGTTCAAGTCATACCTTGCAGGCCGAAGACAATTCGTGGAGATTTTAGGAAGCCGTTCTGAATATGTCGAATGCAGGTATGGGGTACCCCAGGGTAGCATTTTAGGGCCCTTGCTCTTCATCATTTATATAAATGATCTTGTTTCACATATTCCTTTGGCCAAATCTATACTTTATGCGGATGACACAACGCTGCTGTTTGGGGGTCCTCAAACTGATCTGCAATATAGAGTCACAGAATCTATGGAAATTCTTCAACATTGGTTATCAGTTAACAATCTTTTATTGAACTCAGAGAAAACAGTTTTTATTCAGTTTCTGACCAAAAATAAAAATCCTCAGCATATATCTTTGGAACAGTTTGAAATAAAAGAATGTTCTTCGGTCAAGATTCTAGGTCTGACCGTGGACAGTGGTTTATCATGGTCTTCTCACATATCTCAGCTGTGCAGTAAGCTGAGTCGAGTCAGTTATGCACTCAGAACCTTATATCCTCTCATAGATTTAAATGCCTTGATTATGGTTTATTATGGATGTTTCTCCTCTGTCATGACGTACGGAATTGAAGTGTGGGGTGGGTCTCCACATGCTTGGAAGGTTTTCTTGGCGCAAAAACGTGCTGTCCGAATCTTGAAAGGACTACCTCCACTGCATTCGTGTAGAGGAATTTTCCGACTCCTTAATCTGCTTACCCTTCCCTCCATTTTCATATTCAGGGTAATCATGACCACGATATATAATGCTGATGATCTCCCAGTTGTCGGCGCAAACCACAGGTATCCAACCAGGCATGGTGACGATATCCGCACTCCCCAACATCACCTGACACTCTCTAAAAGGGGAGTATCTTTTACTGGACCTGTTTTTTATAACAAACTCCCTGCTGAAATTAAAAGTTTAAAAGGGGCTGGATTCAAGAAATCTGTCAGGAATTATTTGATCAGCAAGGAATTTTATAGTTTACAGGAATTTCTGTCTACTTGACCCGAAAACAACAGATTTACATTGTCTTTGTTACTTTGTCATATGTATATATTATTTTAATACCAGTTGTTTATTTATTTTAAGTTTATCTGTAATGACGAATGAGATATACATCTTTTTGTATTTTATTCAGAATAAATAATGTCTAATGTCTAATGTCTAATGTCTAATGTCTAATGTCTAAAAAACTCAAATATGCACAGACAGGTTGACAGTTTTACTGAAAACTGTACATATATATATATATATATATATATATATATATATATATATATATATCACATGGAATGTTGTCAGCTACCATTTATTAAATAAAAAAAAAAAAAATAAAGTTGTAATATATACTTGGAACAGTATCAAAAAGTCATGTTATTTATTTATAAAAATATGAAGTGATCTCCTGTCACAAAGCTAAATCCAATCCATCAAGCCATTTAACACCTGCGCATCACTGATTCTATTTATACTATCTAATCTTTCCATCAAAGAGCTCAGGGGCCTCTGTAATTATGTGATCCGTTGTTTGGATAAACTCCCTAGAATCACATGACTGATAGTGTCAATCCCTATTTATATTTCTAGTAGTTACACCTGCCCACACCAGTTTGGAAGTGATTCAACAGTGTCCATTCCCTACCAGTTATTTCATCCCACCCTCATATAGGTAGGAATTGATAGATCGATAATAAAGAACTTATTTCATCCATTAAAACTGTTCCACTCTGTGGTGCAGCTATTATTGGGTGAGAAATTTGATCTGCTCAACTGGAAAGCCGTACGTAGGCGTGAGTTTTGAGATTTTAAGTGACCATTTCGATGTGGGTGATCTCATGTAATGGGGAGGTGTGGGGCATTCAAGATCTTATTGAATTCTCTAAGAAGGGCCTCCTCCTTATCTCTGGAGGAGCTATATTGTACAGCACCGTGAACCAAGGAAGTGGAGTTGCCATGACAATGCCACTAATAGCTGTTATAACCCTATGAAGTTGAACATCAAAGCTTGATAAAACAGCTCAGAAAAATAAATGTTTGGCAGGAAAAATTAAATAAACTCCTTTTGAAGATCTAAGGTTAAGTTTATATTTTGGAACAATATATTTTCACAACAAGGCTGGTCTCATTAAAAAATTTGCTGCGATCAAGTTAAAAAAAGTAGTTATTTATGAAATTAGAGGCAAATGCCAAAGGAATTTCGGACAAGTGCAAGTTTAATGTGACGCCCAACTAAAGTAAGTTTTTAAACATTAAGTAGCTCCTCAAAAGAGTTTTTGTGAAAGACGGACATATATATTTTTTCATTTTCAAACCCTTAAGACAAAATAGGACTGAGGTATAGAATATTTTTGATTTTACACCATTCAAACTGAACTCAGTTTTATATATTTCCCAAAAGTTAGATTGTTAGGTCTTATTAAATAAGTTTGTGATATTCAAAGTTATTGAAGTTTATATCTTTATAGATGCTGAGTGTTGTAACTTTCTTTGTTGTAGTTTTAGAGATAGGTTAGATTAACTTTTGCCCCCAACAAATCATTAGACTAAAAAGTAAGCAGTTATTTTAAAATGTACTAGTGGTGTGAGCCTAAGGCCAATTACATTCCAAATGTTAGAATTTAGCTTATCGTGAACTGCTTTAGAATTTGTCTCTAAAAAAATTTTCAATAAATTAACCTTAAAATCAAAGAGTAAGCACTTTTGAATCTTTCTGCTACTATAAACCTAAGTGTTAGTATCCATATCATATTTCTAGGCCCTAGCTTTTTGAATATGTTTTGTGTCAGCCTAGATTGTAAGTTCATTTAAAATTGTTGTGTCAAAATAAAACATGCACATGTGACATAACGGAATAATGATCTCTTTTGTAACGTATTTGCATAATAATTTGAGTTTTTCCACAAGAACTAGTTTAACAACTTTTTCCTACAGTTGCCTAACAAAGTGGCTGTTCCTGCCACTTTTTCTTTACAATAAAATTCACAAATTTGGTGATTCCTACATTTAAACACTTTACCGCACTCGTTTTACTTTGCCGCTCACATTTTTCTTTACCACACTCCAAGTTTTTAACTTAATAACATAAATAATAAATAACATCATAATAAATAACATAAATACATCTATTAGTCATAGCCGATTGACGTCATGTACGTTTGAAATAATTAAGTTAGCAGCGCCTGGTATAAACAGAACAGCTGATGTAGTATTTGTTAAACCATAAAATACAGTTTTATGTTTGTAAAGTAGAAACATGTGTTTGTAATCTTTTTAAATAAAAGTTCTCACCTATTTCCCTACAAGTTATGTTTTATTACTTGTTACTTTTTATATAATCTACTGTATTTCAACTGTAGGACAAATGTTATGTACAACTTGTGCTCAAAGCGTCCTTGCTGCACTTGAGAAACTATTTTGCATGAGCAAAATCTATCATGCATAAGTATTTCTCTTGTGCAGCAAAGCACCACTTTGCACACTAGTTGCAAAAATAATTATTGTTTCATTGCACGTATAGCTATAAACTTAGACATAATCAAAAAAGGGAATGATTTGTGACATTTTTTATGTGAAATGTTACTGATGAATATTGAGACCAAGAATTGGGGTTGAAAATGTCAGTCATGAGACAACAATTACGTTTTATCTCTCAAATAGCAGAAATTCACATCATACAGTTGAAACTCAATTAACTTGGTACTATATAGGTCCAATAATTTATAGTAGTTTCATTATTTTATCAGCTGCCAAAGAATATTTAGTTTGTGTATTACAAGTGTATCTTAATTTTTTTGAAGAAATGATTATCTATCAATATTAACTGGACTGATATGATGATAACCATTGTTATTTTTATTTATTTATTTTTTTGTAGTGAGTGAACATCATGACAGTCAGTGTCAATGCTGCCAACCTATTGCCTTCACCAGCATCAATGTTCGCTTGCTCTGTGAGGATGGATACACCACAGGAAAGGTATGCTATCACCACTTATTACTCTTGTAACTCGCTCTTAAGTTTCAATACTAAACGGAATTGGAGAATATACCATTTTTATTGAGTACTGCTTGAATGTTGGTGACACAAAGCTCATTTCCACAAATTACATGATTGGCACTGCAGTGACACTCATCCTTAAAATTGACTGCTTGAGAGCAAATAACATAAAACACATAGTTATAGTGCTTTGTGCAGTAGCCTAATAACTTTGAAATATCATAACAACAATTTTAAATAAAAATTGGAAGTTTCATAAGTGATTTTATTCAGGAATAAATCTTATCAGTATCATAATAATTTCTGACAGCAATTTATTTACAATTGATTTGTCAGTAATAGACTGTTTACTTTATTCTGTAGGAGGTGACAGTGCCGTCTCAGTGTGCTTGTGAGGCGTGTGTGGGAACGCCTGAGTCCAGCATCAAAGGCAAGCCTCTTCGTATGACCAAGACCTGATCACCTCTTCCAAAGTGGCATACAAAATTTAATCTTTATTTTTCACATAATGTGGTTCTTTATTTTTCATATTTTTTAATAACTATAACAATGCAAGTGTATATGTTTTTCTTAGTTATTTTTGTTTATATTAGTATAGATTGGTTATTTATTTATGTAAGTACTGTACTGTTTTTGTTATTTTTAAATAACTGTTATATTGAGATTATAATGTAATCATTATGTAAGATATCTTAAGATAATTTTCCCTCATAATTTTACTGTATACTATTACAATTACTCACACATTTTCGAACAGGTGTTGAAAATCAAATAATTATCAAACTATGTATTTATGAAAAAATGAAATGGAATTACTTCAAATACTCTCTTTAAATAAATAAGTACTATAATAATAAGTCTAAAATAGTTGTTTATTGATTTATTTATATTTTCAGAACTTAAAAAGTAATTTCTAAAATGATTGATTATTTTAGTTTTCCATATTTAAATTAAGTAGAAACAGGATAAAAGTGTCTTGAAACAAGACTGTTACTTGTCATTAGCACAGACTGCTACTAGGCCCTACTATTGGAGAGCTTTCCAACCTCTATGTAAAATAGTTTTGTTATTCATGTTCACCAAAATATATGCGGTAACTAAAAATAAATACCACAACATGAACATTATTTACTGACAGCCTATTTTAATTGGTTTGTATGTTTTCACTTTGTAATTTTTATTTGGTAAGGACAGTTTAAAATAAAACACATTTATAACTATCAAATTAAGTTATGTGTTATTAACAGATATAAAAAACTGTATATATATTATTGCTGTGATTACTGTTGAATGTAGGATTCTTGTTGGAAAAGTCTAATAAATATGTAAAAACTTTAAAATTGTTTTGCTCATTGCAGGTGTGTGATTTTTATCGCATTAATTAATTCATTCATAAAAAATCAGACACATGCTGTGAAAATCTAGGCCCAATCCTTACAAATAAATACTTACCAATCTCCTTTTCCTTTTTTCGACACTCAGCTGTCTACTATTTAAAGAAAACCCATATATTATCCAAGCATAGCACAGAAAAGAATGTAAATAGGTGATTCTTTTAGTTGTACGAGGGTCATTTTTAAAGTAAAAAACCGATTGCGCATCGTGCCCACGCATCTGGTCACATGACGTCCATTCAAGGCCAACACTTATTGGCCTGTCTCAGTCAATGCAGCCATTACATTTCACGTCTCTGCCGATGCTGGTTGTGTGGTTATACTGCTTTGTTTGTTGCAATGTCAATCAATAATTACGCTGACTGTGAAGTACGCTCAGTTATTCGTTTTTTAAACGCAAAAAATGTTCGTCCTGCTGAAATTCACCGACAGCTTCTTGAAGTTTACCGTGAGGGTGTTATGAATGATGGAAATGTGCATAAAATGGTGTAGGCTTTTTAATGAAGGAAGGAAAATTGTTTATGACGAAGAACGATCTGGATGGCTTACCGTCATCAATGAAGAGTTGGCACAAAAAGTTGATGAGGAAATTCGCCAAAATCGGCGCTTCACTATTGACGAACTTAGTCAGAAATTTCCCCAAGTTTCAAGATCAGTAGTTTACAACATTGTTACTGACAAACTTCATTACAAAAAAATATGTGCAAGATGGGTGCCAAAAATGTTGACACAAGAACACAAAGCAAAGCGTATGGCATATTCTTTGTCCTTTTTGGAGTGCTATCACATAGATGGCGATGAGTTCTTAAGTCACATTGTGACCGGTGATTAGACGTGGGTTGCATACTATACTCCTGAGATGAAACGTCAATCCAGTGAATGGCATCATTCAAACTCCCCGACGAAACCAAGAAAATTCAAGCAAGAACCTTCAGCAAGAAAAATCATGGCCACGATTTTTTGGGACCGAAAGGGTATTCTTCTGATAGACTTTCTGCCACGAGGAATGACAATAAATGCTGAAATATATAGCAAAACATCATTGAAGCTTAGGCGCGCTATTCAAAATCGCAGGTAGGGCCTGCTCTCTGCGGCGTCTTCTGCTTCATGACAACGCTGGACACAGACGCAACTGAACAAGTTTTGTTGGGAAATACTGGATCATCCACCATACAGTCCTGACTTAGCACCATCAGATTTTCATCTTTTTCCAAAACTTAAGGAATTTCTTGGTGGGAAGCGCTTGGAAAATGATGACATGTTAAAAGAAACAGTTACGAACTGGTTTAACAGTCAGGCGGGAGGGTTCTTTGATGATGGGATCCAAAAGCTGGTACCAACTTCAAAAATGTGTCGATGTTAATGGTGACTGCATAGAAAAGTGGAAAAAATTTTCATATTTTAGTTTGTGATATCATTTATATCCATAAATAAAGTTTCTCTTACACTATTTGAAAGTGGTTTTTACTTTAAAAATGACCCTCGTAGATACATATATCAAATCACGAACCTAATTTGCACAGGTTTGTGATTTGCACAAATGTGGATTCAATACAAATGATCAACCTAAATTAAAGAGTGTACAAAATATAAAAAAATCATAATGTTTTGCTCAGAAATTTGATTTTTTTGAGTTAGTTTACTCTCAATTTTTTGCCATTGTATATACAGTATATCAAAATTGAATCATAAAGAAACATTTGTAATTTTTTAATTTAACATTTAAAAAAGTAGTACTGTTGGTGTCAAAAGATCTGTTCTTTCGTAAATCACTTATATACATTTTATTGTTAATGCTTCTGAATATGTTTCACAAATATTCATTATTTTCATTTTGTTGCACAGGTCTCATAATGTAATTTATTTAACAAGTACTTTTAAAACATGCTAAATTTCACTCCATTTATGCATGTTTAAATGCAAGTTTCATAGGGTTAATCTCCTCTCACCATCAGTAAAAATATAAATGACAATTGTTGTTAACAATACAAGGACTAACTTGAGAAAACCTTTATTAGCCTTGTTTATCTCTTCTCAGCCACTAGTATGTACAAAAACACGTTATAGACATGGATATGGAGGACTTAATTTGTAACAAGATCAATAACTGGGCTTGAATACATATGTAGATGGTTAGGAGGGAGGCTTCGAAAATTATATTTTGTATGAGAACCTAAATAATGAATTTAAGAAAAGATGGCAGCTCCATCTGGTGATTGAAGAAATATGAAAGTCTCAGTTGCATTGAATATTATTATATATTCTTGTGTTTGTTGAGTGTTCGGTGAATTTATCTTCTTACGTAACCTTGCTGATTACAAAACTGAGCTACTAAGTTAATATATATTAATGTTCTATTGCCTGATAATAAAACCTAACATTTTTACTTTGTGTAATTTTTCCAAAATATTGGATTAATATTGGTTAGATAGGATGGTATATGTAGCCGTTCTTACACTTAACTTACATTACATCCACGTTTAACTACAATTACAATGTGAACTTACAAAACTACTTCAGGGCAAATGAGTAGTAAATATTTGGTATTGCAGATAAAGAAAAAAATATACATTTATTATACATTCATCATTACATTACATCAGTGACCTGCTAACAATAGGGAACCCCTAGAACACTCTAACTAAGGCTATTTGTTAAAAGTATACGTTTTATATTGCTGCCACAAACAGAGCTATCTTTCAAGTGGGTTAGTGGAGAAAAAAAGTTGTTCCAAAGACAACAAATTGTGATAGTAAAAACTGTGTAGTTACATTGCAGTCCTGTACTGAAGGACATTGGAACATATGCTAAGCAAACTTCTCCGAGATATAAATTATAAATATTTTGAAAAATATTTTGGTAAATTAATATTTAAAGTAAAAAATATTAAACTTCATTGATCTCTGATAGTTTAATTAACAAAAATTATTTGAGACATCATTTTTTTAATGCTGCTGTAAGCGAATCATTTTAGTAAAAAAGAAGCGACGATCTAATAAGTTGGTAATTTTATCATTACCTCTCATACTCTGATTATTAAGGGAGGAAGATCTATGACTGTCTCTAGCCACTATAGACAATGTAAGTAAAACACTAAACTGATAGTACTTGTAATTACTTGTATAATTAGTGGAAAGATAAAAGTGTTTTAAAAGATTACTTAACTATGTATCAAAATAAGTTATTCTATTTTCTTTTATTTAAAACTTAACTATAAATCACAATTTGCTATCTTTTAGGCCTATAATCAAATATTTGAATTTAATTTTCTTATTATTTATCTATAACAATTTTATATTTCTAGAACTACATATATAAACAGTTCTTATTACTACATTTGGTAAAAAACCACTCACAAAATGTTTATCTCTTCACCCAAGAGTGTAAATATAAATACATGAGTAGTTATGTCAAACTCAATCACCAAGTTTGTTATAAGAAATATCTGAAAACTATTTACTTGGAATGAAGTAGTTTTTAATGTTAACAACACCAATCATTTAAAGTCAAAAATGGACTTATTGAAATATTATAAAATCTTTTTGTTTAAAAAACTTAACTCACCAGTTCATATGGGCCTGCAGGCCTGTGCGACCGCCAGTTCAGTTGGGGATTTGAAGCACAGTACTTACTGTTCGCAGTCTGAAGCTTTAGCCATAGAGCCACTGTTAATTGCTTTGGATTATGGGAACATTTCAATTTTCCTATATAATTTTGAGAAGACCTGAACATTCCACACATACTCCAGAAGACATTGTTTGGTTTCATAGTTTGGTAGTTTTACATAAATATCATGTTTATCACTTTCTGGCACAATGACATAAGTCAAATAGCCTAATTCTAGTAAGTGTAATAAAAACAACTCTGTATTAGCATTAGCATAGTAAGGGTTAAGTGAATACATTTTCCGTAGATATAGAAAGTCACTGACTGTGATTCTGCTTTGAAAGTTCATTTTCACAGTTTGTTCCTTGAGCAAATTGTCAATGGCTTTTTCTATAACTGGTATTCGATAAGCATTCATGAGATGCTCAACATAAATAGATGGTGGTAAATATGCAATTGGCTCACCATCTTGGAGAAATTTCAAAACCGAGAAAATACTCCAAATTACTTTACTGTTTTTACTTGTGTATCCACCGTACATTAAATATGCTTTTTCTACTTGATTGGGGTCTACATTAAATATACTCTTTTCAAATAGGTTTTTAACTTCTTTTTCTGTGAAGCCATAAAAGTCAACCAGTGGATGGTCTTCTAAAAATCTATATCTTACAAAACGTCTTGAATTAGATGTTGATAAAGATAAACTTGGTAAAGCAGAGACGCCACAAACGAGAGCTCCTTTTATATGATTTGATTTAAGGATCTGAGATAGTTGTTTTGTAATTAGAGCCAAAATACTTGCGAGTTCCTTATATTTGGCCATGTATGTAGCAGCAGTCACCAATGTGTCATACTCATCAATAATCACAAATACTTTTGTGCAATCAAAGTGTTTGTACAAAAGTTTGGCCAAGTATACTAATCCTAAACTAACACTCTCCTCATTTAGATTTTTATGCTCATCACAACTCCAGATGTTAAAAAGTTTCCTTTCTTTACTGTCCAAATATTTACTATTGAAGAGGTAAGAATGCTGTTTATAACTTTTGTGTATTCTATCTCTAATGATTTTAGTTGCATCACTGCTCTTCTTTATTGGGTCAGATGTTTTGAAGTTGACTTGTATAACAGGGAACATTCCAAAATTCTGGTAGAAGAAAGTGTTCTCTTCTTTGAATATAAGAAGTTCTTTGAATATTTCATATGACTTAGTATGGTTTTTGGGCTTTCTTCTACCCTCTGAGTCTACTGCAATTGAAAGAAACATCTTTATCATGTCAAGATTGGTGCTTTTTCCAAATCTGCGGGGTGCAGTTAGTAACTTGTGTGGTTGACCTTGCAGAATGTGTTTCAATAACAATGTTTTGTCAACAAATGCTTCGACTTGAGAGACAGTTAAGAAATCAGATTTAGTAGTCATTATATTTTTCTTCTCAATAATGCTCTGAAACAGTTTAGTCGAAGTTGTATGGTTACTTTTTAAATCTTCATAATCCTGGTTAAAAAGTTCATGTAAGATTAAAATACAAGCTAACATGGAATAGTTATGTAAAACATGTTAATTCCACTTTTGAATCATGTTAGTAGATGCAAGTAATTGGATTCACAATGCTTAGTTCCTGGAAGGCTTATTGACCGAGGTTGTAGTCAGTTAGTGAATATGGCATTATCTCGACTACAAGTCTGTATTGCATATGAAGAGTTTTTCTGATGTGTAGTGAATCACATGTCTGGGCATTTGGCTGCCATGAAGGAAACTTTAACAGCAATAATGTAATTTTTAAACCTTCCTCCACAGAACAAAGAGAGGAGGCTGCGATGTGCCACAATAATATTATACAATGACAGAACTATCAAGTCAATGAACAAGGAAAAAAAATATAAAAAACTAAAGTTCTTCCAACATTATGTAGATACATAAGATGGCAGGATACAAAAGATCTTTATAAATACAAGACATATAAACACAACAAGACAACATTTTATATGCCACAGTTACTTTTTCAGGCTACGGTGATGATCTATTAACGCTCTATTACTTCACTGTGATACAATTGGTCGCATGGGATAATTTCTTACTCATTTAGAATTCCTAACCTATTTACCATTGTTATACTTTGTTTTATACACTAATGTATAATATTGATCATAAAAGTTGTCGATAAGATATTAAGTTCTATTTAATATATTATAACTCCTGTTTACTTGAAAGTAAAAAAAAAAAAATTATTATAATAAACACAGTTGAATCTAACAAGTTATATATATAGAAATTACCTAAACATTGAGATTAAATATTCAAAATTTACAGAAAAGCATATTTCAAATAAAAATATTACTTGACAAAATTTAGAGTTGAAACAGTTTTCATAGTGTACTCCCATTTTGACAGGTTCTTCACAATTATTTTCTAAATGGTTGTGGCGAACACAGTTACTCCAGGTGCCACAGTTTTTTATAGTTTTTTTTATTTACAACTACCCCACTCCCACCAGAGTGTTATATTTTTGTGATTTAAAATTAATCACCAGTGAAACTTGATTAATTTGATGCATAGTTCTGATCACCTTATCAGTAACCAACTTTGTAAAATTGCTAACAGTTTGTAAACCAAGGAGCAAATATTAATAATGTATTTTTGATATGAAACTACCGTTTTCACTGGGTTTGAGAATTTTGAGAATAAAAATTTAAATGTTTTTACTAAAAAAAAATTAAATAAACTAGTTTTATTTCATTTAACATTTTGATTCAACGTAATGGACAAAGTGATATGGGAAATAAATAACTATTAAAGTATGTTATTAAGAAGAGTTTTAATATTGCCTTAAATATTTATATCTTATTATTATTAGATATGAATTCATACAAACATAATACTGTATAGTTTAAATCACTCCAGAAAACAATTTTTTAGATAAATTCAAAATTGCAATTAATTATTAAACTGTAGCTGATGACATAAGCTAAAATATAAATATTTATTGAATTATAAAGAAATAAATGCTAACAAACTCACTTTGGAACTAAAAATTAAATTGAATAAAACCACTTGTGAAAAATAAAGTTTAACTGCCATCACATTGAACAATAAAAGTAAACACTACACTTGAATGGTTACAACATTGATCAGATCTCTGATTAGTTGGGAGTGGAGATAGTTTAATTAGCTAATAAATATAGTTTCATCATGTTAAAAGCTTTATGGTTTCAAATAAGAGGTTTGATGAAATATGAATTCTCGAGTTAACTAAGATTGAAACAAGCATGAGTGGCTTCAGGTGGATACTGAACCACAGGTATTCCTTAAGAATATATACTCATTGTTAATATACTTTACAGCTGTGTCAGTGATGTCTGAAACTGAAGAGATCTTCACTATTATTATGTTAACCCTTTGGCGTGGTTTGACGTAACGTATACGTCATGGCCTATTAACGGAATAATATAAGTCATCATAGGTGTTAGAACTGACGAGCGGCCTAAGCCGTTGTACTGTGATCAGGTATAGCGCCGAGGGCTGGTATTTTCTACCTTGCAGGTGTGTAGACTCACTGGTCTGTGGCAGTGGTGTAGAGCCCACCTTAAATAAATGGTGTCCCTTGGCATGGGGGCTGGAAGTTGACAGGATCAGATGCACGGTACAACACTTGTTTTGCTACTTTTTCCTTATGAAAAGAGGAGGAGAACAGGTTTTTCTTATTTATTTTAATTGACTGTATTTTTATATATTTATTTAGAATATATAATATATAAAGTACACTAAAGACATGTAAATAACTGCACATCAAAAATTATCACTGAAAAAGTGGAAATGTAAAATATTGCATATAAAGAACATTAAAATTAATATTTAAACAGTACAAATTAGGACATATTAAAAAATCCCACATTAAAGGTTTAAATACCCTTCTGTAGAATGTAGATTAATTTACACTTTGAATACACTACTAGGGATTTATAGGTAAACCATTAAAGCTATACATAATTGATAATTGGTTTGTAAATAAAATTTTGTTTAATTGTTATTCTTGTTTCTGAAATGGTATTACTTAAATAAATAAAAAAAATAATAACAGTATTTTAAGTTTTTATTCATGTATGTATTTTACTGTGATTCATGACTAACTTATGAAAGTCAGACGTACCAACACCAACTGTAGTGGAGCTAGTAAAGAAGACACATGCTTTTTATGTTTCATTGATAGAATGGGATCCATGTCAATGAGTTTTTATTCACGATATGGATAAACAATAATGAAAGTAAATAACAATATAAAAATAGATAACAATATACTGTTAGAGTACTGTTACAATAAGGAACTTCATAAATTACATTGTAGTCTAATGAAAAAAATTTATTTTTAGTGCTAACACATTACAAGAAAAAAATCGTGATGCTTTAAGATCAGATTACCAAGTCGATGTAATTTGGTGATGACACTGTAAAGTTTATAGTTGGTAGATCAATATGGTGTACTGATCAAGTCCAGAGAATTCTGATATTGGTAAAGGAAGAACTAAGAAATGTTGAATCGATACTCCATCATATAATCAGCAGAAATCAACCCCATCAAAACAAGTCAAATGTATTTTAGCATAAAAAAGGTCAAATCCCAGCCATACCTAATGTCCTACTAGAAAATCACACCTGTAGGACCTATCATGGACTACACATATCGACCAGTTGTGTAAGTAAATCATCTTGGGTGTCTACGCAGTATGCCCAATGATGTGGATCAAGTGGACTGCTCATTATGCTTGTGGCGTCACATAAAATATAGCCTACTGGTATGGGGAGAAACCTCAGCAACTAATTTAAATCACATCCTTGTCATGCATAAGAAAGTAATTAGAACCCTCACAGGCCTCTATCCTCAAGAGTATGTCATCAAGTTTTCAAACTACTGGGAATGCTGATTGTAATTACATTATACATACAGGAGCTTATACTATACGTGGGTAACGTGTCTCTTCCCCAAGAACAAGACATTCCCCACTACAACATTTGACCTGGGGAATAGTGTTGTACTTCCAAGGCATTGAGTCATATTATTGGAAAAGAAACCATCATATGCAAGCCAAAAACTTCTTCCGAATAATATATAAAACCTCACTGGGAGAAGCTTAAAAGAAAAACTCAGAAATGGATTCTCCAGAGGCCTGTCTACTCAATGAAAGAGTTAATGGAAATCACAAGTTACAATTCTTAACCAATGATTCTACTGACCTTACCAAATATGTATTTTTTTACTATAATGACACATTTTGTGACGCCATTTATATTCTTCATTCATTGTAAATAAAGCATTGATTGAAGGAGGAAAATAAGAAAAATGTAGTTCATGAGCACTGCAAATAGAGGTATTAGCATACTAACTGTGCGCATGTTCCATTTAGTGTTTTATAGTTAAGATAAATGTAGTTCATGAGCACTGCAAATAGGGGTATTAGCATACTAACTGTGCGCATGTTCCAGTTAGTGTTTTATAGTTAAGAAAAATGTAGTTCATGAGCACTGCAAATAGGGGTATTAGCATACTAACTGTGCGCATGTTCCAGTTAGTGTTTTATAGTTAAGAAAAATGTAGTTCATGAGCACTGCAAATAGGGGTATTAGCATACTAACTGTGCGCATGTTTCAGTTAGTGTTTTATAGTTAAGATAAATGTAGTTCATTAGCACTGCAAATAGGGGTATTAGCATACTAACTGTGCGCATGTTGCAGTTAGTGTTTTATAGTTAAGAAAAATGTAGTTCATGAGCACTGCAAATAGGGGTATTAGCATACTAACTGTGCGCATGTTCCAGTTAGTGTTTTATAGTTAAGAAAAATGTAGTTCATGAGCACTGCAAATAGGGGTATTAGCATACTAACTGTGCGCATGTTCCAGTTAGTGTTTTATAGTTAAGATAAATGTAGTTCATGAACACTGCTCATAGGGGTATTAGCATACTAACTGTGCGCATGTTCCATTTAGTGTTTTATAGTTAAGATAAATGTAGTTCATGAGCACTGCAAATAGGGGTATTAGCAAACTAACTGTGCGCATGTTCCAGTTAGTGTTTTATAGTTAAGAAAAATGTAGTACATGAACACTGCTCATAGGGGTATTAGCATACTAACTGTGCGCATGTTCCATTTAGTGTTTTATAGTTAAGATAAATGTAGTTCATGAGCACTGCAAATAGGGGTATTAGCATACTAACTGTGCGCATGTTCCAGTTAGTGTTTTATAGTTAAGAAAAATGTAGTACATGAACACTGCTCATAGGGGTATTAGCATACTAACTGTGTGCATGTTCCAGTTAGTGCTTTATAGTTAAGAAAAATGTTGTTCATGAGCACTGCAAATAGGGGTATTAGCATACTAACTGTGCGCATGTTCCATTTAGTGTTTTATAGTTAAGATAAATGTAGTTCATGAGCACTGCAAATAGGGGTATTAGCATACTAACTGTGTGCATGTTCCAGTTAGTGCTTTATAGTTAAGATAAATGTAGTTCATGAGAACTGCAAATAGGGGTATTAGCATACTAACTGTGTGCATGTTCCAGTTAGTGTTTTATAGTTAAGAAAAATGTTGTTCATGAGCACTGCAAATAGGGGTATTAGCGTACTAACTGTGTGCATGTTCCAGTTAGTGTTTTATAGTTAAGAAAAATGTTGTTCATGAGCACTGGAAATAGGGGTATTAGCATACTAACTGTGTGCATGTTCCAGTTAGTGTTTTATAGTTAAGAAAAATGTTGTTCATGAGCACTGCAAATAGGGGTATTAGCATACTAACTGTGTGCATGTTCCAGTTAGTGTTTTATAGTTAAGAAAAATGTTGTTCATGAGCACTGCAAATAGGGGTATTAGCATACTAACTGTGTGCATGTTCCAGTTAGTGTTTTATAGTAAGATAAATGTAGTTCATGAGAACTACAAATAGGGGTATTAGCATACTAACTGTGTGCATGTTCCAGTTAGTGTTTTATAGTTAAGAAAAATGTTGTTCATGAGAACTGCAAATAGGGGTATTTGCATACTAACTGTGTGCATGTTCCAGTTAGTGTTTTATAGTTAAGATAAATGTAGTTCATGAGAACTGCAAATAGGGGTATTAGCATACTAACTGTGTGCATGTTCCAGTTAGTGTTTTATAGTTAAGATAAATGTAGTTCATGGGCACTGCAAATAGGGGTATTATCATACTAACTGTGCACATGTTCCAGTTAGTGTTTTATAGTTAAGTTAAATGTAGTTCATGAGCACTGCAAATAGGGGTAATAGCATACTAACTGTGCGCATGTTCCAGTTAGTGTTTTATAGTTAAGTTAAATGTAGTTCATGAGCACTGCAAATAGAGGTATTATCATACTAACTGTATGCATGTTCCAGTTAGTGTTTTATAGTTAAGATAAATGTAGTTCATGAGCACTGCAAATAGAGGTATTAGCATACTAACTGTGCGCATGTTCCATTTAGTGTTTTATAGTTAAGATAAATGTAGTTCATGAGCACTGCAAATAGAGGTATTAGCATACTAACTGTATGCATGTTCCAGTTAGTGTTTTATAGTTAAGATAAATGTAGTTCATAAGCACTGCAAATAGAGGTATTTGCATACTAACTGTATGCATGTTCCAGTTAGTGTTTTATAGTTCAGATAAATGTAGTTCATGAGCACTGCAAATAGGGGTATTAGCATACTAACTGTGTGCATGTTCCATTTAGTGTTTTATAGTTAAGATAAATGTAGTTCATGAGCACTGCAAATACAGGTATTATCATACTAACTGTATGCATGTTCCAGTTAGTGTTTTATAATTAAGATAAATGTAGTTCATGAGCACTGCAAATAGAGGTATTATCATACTAACTGTATGCATGTTCCAGTTAGTGTTTTATAGTTAAGATAAATGTAGTTCATGAGCACTGCAAATAGAGGTATTAGCATACTAACTGTGCGCATGTTACATTTAGTGTTTTATAGTTAAGATAAATGTAGTTCATGAGCACTGCAAATAGAGGTTTTATCATACTAACTGTATGCATGTTCCAGTTAGTGTTTTATAGTTAAGATAAATGTAGTTCATGAGCACTGCAAATAGAGGTATTATCATACTAACTGTATGCATGTTCCAGTTAGTGTTTTATAGTTAAGATAAATGTAGTTCATGAGCACTGCAAATAGGGGTATTATCATACTAACTGTACCCATGTTCCAGTTAGTGTTTTATAGTTAAGATAAATGTAGTTCATGAGCACTGCAAATAGAGGTATTAGCATACTAACTGCATGCATGTTCCAGTTAGTGTTTTATAGTTAAGATAAATGTAGTTCATGAGCACTGCAAATAGAGGGTATTAGCATACTAACTGTATGCATGTTCCAGTTAGTGTTTTATAGTTAAGATAAATGTAGTTCATGAGCACTGCAAATAGAGGTATTAGCATACTAACTGTATGCATGTTCCAGTTAGTGTTTTATAGTTATGATAAATGTAGTTCATGAGCACTGCAAATAATGGTATTAGCATACTAACTGTATTAATGTTCCAGTTAGTGTTTTATAGTTAAGATAAATGTAGTTCATGAGCACTGCAAATAGGGGTATTAGCATACTAACTGTGCGCATGTTCCAGTTAGTGTTTTATAGTTAAGATAAATGTAGTTCATGAGCACTGCAAATAGAGGGTATTAGCATACTAACTGTGCGCATGTTCCAGTTAGTGTTTTATAGTTAAGATAAATGTAGTTCATGAGCACTGCAAATAGGGTATTAGCATACTAACTGGCTGTGCGCTGTTCCAGTTAGTGCTTTATAGTAAGAAAAATGTAGTTCATGAGCACTGCAAATAGGGGTATTAGGTCGTACTCACTGCATGCATGTTCCTGTCTAGTGCTTTATAGTTAAGAAAAAATGTATAATAAGCACTGCAAATAGGGAGTTATCAACTAACTGTGCGCAAGTTCCATTTAGTGTTTTTTAGTTAAGAAAAAAGTCAGTACATGAGCACTGCCAAATAGGGGTATTATCATACTAACTGGTGCCGCTATGTTCAGTTAGTGTTTATAGTTAAGAAAAAGTAGAGTACATGAAGCACTGCAAATAGGAGGTATTAGGCATACAACTGTGCGCATGTTCCAGTTAGCTGGTTTAGAGGAGCGCTCTCAGATAAATGTCGTACTCATGAGCACTGCAAATAGGGGTATTAGCATACCCTAACTGTCGCTGCATATCCAGTTTAGTGCTTATAGTTAAGAAAAATGTAGTTCATGAGCACTGCAAAATAGGGGTATTAGCATACTAACTGTGGCAGTTTTTAGTGTTTAAGTAAGAATGTAGTATGAGCACTGCAATAGGGTATTAGCATATAACTGTGCAGTTCATTAGTGTTTTTATTAGATAATGAGTATGACACTGCAAAAGGGTATTACTATAACTGGGCAGTCATTAGGTTTTATATTAAGAAAATGTAGTCATGAGCAAATAGTATGCATTCGTGGTTAGTAGTTTAGTTAGAATGATAAGTGCAATAGTTTCATAGTATTAGTATGTTTATAGGAAAGTTCATACCTGCATAGGTAATTAAATGAGTTCATGTTATAAGTAATGTTTTGGCATCATAGGTTTAATATAACTGTGCAGTCATGGTAATTAAGAAATGTGTCATAGCCATAGGATTATATAATGTGCAGCCATAGGTTTGAAAATGTAGTTCAAGTAAATAGGTTTCTACTAATGGGCTTCAGTAGGTTTAATTAAATAGTAAATAAATAATATACCTCAATGGGCATCATGTGATGTTAAGTTATAATCAATGGTTAGCATCAGTTGCATCATTGGTTTTAGTTAGATGTGTATGAGCTGCAAAGGGTATACACTGAGTCGTTAGTGTTTTAAGTAAGTAATGTTTCATGAGCACTGCAAATAGGGTATTGCATAAACTGTGGCAGTTAGTAGTGTTTTATAGTTAAGAAATGTAGTCATGCACTGCAAATAGGGTATTAGCTACTAATGTGCAGTTCAGTAGTGTTTTAGTTAGAAAATGTGTCATAGCACTGCAAATAGGGTATTATAACTGTGCAGTTCCGTTATGTTTATAGTTAGAAAATGTAGTCAGAACGCAAAAGGTATTACAATAACTTTGCAGTTGTAGTGTTAGTAAAAAATGGTATAGCATCAATGGGTATTGTTAAGGAGTTTCTGTGTTATAGAGAGTATCTGGCATCATAGGTTAATAATTGCAGTCATTAGGTTTAGTAAATGTGTCTGCCATAGGGTTTATAAATGTTGCATCATGTGTTTTATAGTAGATGTATGAGAAATGGTATAGCATATAATGGGATTAGTTATGTTAAGTAATATTATGAGAATGGTATAGCATAATGGGATTCATAGTGTATGTTATGTGTATAGGAAAAGGGTTTTGCATAAATGTTGCATCATAGTGTTGTTAGATGTTATAGATAAATGGTTAGCATTATGTGCATGTCTTTTTTTTATTAAGAAATAGTCATGAGCACTGCAAATAGGGGTATTGCATACAATGTGCCATGTTCCATAGTGTTTTAGTAGAAAATGGCATGAGCACTGCAATAGGTATTAGCTCTAACTTGGCAGTTCCAGTTAGTGTTTTATAGTAAGAAAATGTAGTAATCTGCAAATAGGGTTATTACAACTAACTGGTGATTCAGTTAGTGTTTATAGTTAGAAATGTGTCATGAGCACTGCAAATAGGGGTATTACAACAAGTGATTTAGTTAGTGTTTTATGTTAAAAATGTGTCAGACACTGCAAATAGGGTATTAGCTAAACTGGCATTCAGTTAGTGTTTTATAGTTAGAAATGTTCATGACTGATAGGGTATACTCCTGTATATTGTTTTTATAGTTAAGAAAATTATATAAGAATATTATTACATCTGTGGTAGTTGTATTATTTGAAAAAGTGACTACCTGATATTAAAAATGTGAGCCATGTTTTACTATAATTATTAGTAATGAGACGCTGGTACCTATTAGATATAATGTGAGGTCATATTTATAGTTAAGTATGTAGTAATAAGCATCAATAATTGAACTATTGCATTTTGTTAAATTTTTATATAGAAATTTAGTACATGAGATAAAAGCATATACTAACTTGGATGTTTCGTATTTTTTTAGGTTGAAATTCTAACTGAATATTTTAAACCTGTCGAGGTAGTTATGTTATTAAAATAATACATCATGAAAATATTCATTAATGGGTTGATCAGTTTATTTTATATTAGAAAATTTTACGCCTAAAGTTTTGTAAACGTGAGTTATTAGTTTAAGTAAGAAAATTATATCCTGAAGGTTGTACTATATTGTTGTTTTTATTTATAATAGTAATGATAAGACATAAAGTATTATCATTTAATTGTGTTTCATAGTATAGTAAATAGTATGTTTTAGGATTGCAAATGGTCCAGCAGTATTAATAAATAGGGTATTAGCATACTAACTGTATGCATGTTCCAGTTAGTGTTTTATAGTTAAGATAAATGTAGTTCATGAGCACTGCAAATAGAGGTATTAGCATACTAACTGTATGCATGTTCCAGTTAGTGTTTTATAGTTAAGATAAATGTAGTTCATGAGCACTGCAAATAGGGGTATTAGCATACTAACTGTATGCATGTTCCAGTTAGTGTTTTATAGTTAAGATAAATGTAGTTCATGAGCACTGCAAATAGGGTATTAGCATACTAACTGTGAGCATGTTCAGTTAGTGTTTTATAGTTAAGATAAATGTAGTTCATGAGCACTGCAAATAGAGGTATTAGCATACTAACTGTGAGCATGTTCCAGTTAGTGTTTTATAGTTAAGATAAATGTAGTTCATGAGCACTGCAAATAGGGGTATTAGCATACTAACTGTGTGCATGTTCCAGTTAGTGTTTTATAGTTAAGATAAATGTAGTTCATGAGCACTGCAAATAGAGGTATTAGCATACTAACTGGGTGCATGTTCCAGTTAGTGTTTTATAGTTAAGATAAATGTAGTTCATGAGCACTGCAAATAGAGGTATTAGCATACTAACTGTATGCATGTTCCAGTTAGTGTTTTATAGTTAAGATAAATGTAGTTCATGAGCACTGCAAATAGAGGGTATTAGCATACTAACTGTGCGCATGTTCCAGTTAGTGTTTTATAGTTAAGATAAATGTAGTTCATGAGCACTGCAAATAGAGGTATTAGCATACTAACTGGGTGCATGTTCCAGTTAGTGTTTTATAGTTAAGATAAATGTAGTTCATGAGCACTGCAAATAGAGGTATTAGCATACTAACTGGGTGCATGTTCCAGTTAGTGTTTTATAGTTAAGATAAATGTAGTTCATGAGCACTGCAAATAGAGGTATTAGCATACTAACTGTGTGCATGTTCCATTTAGTGTTTTATAGTTAAGATAAATGTAGTTCATGAGCACTGCAAATAGAGGTATTAGCATACTAACTGTGCGCATGTTCCAGTTAGTGTTTTATAGTTAAGATAAATGTAGTTCATGAGCACTGCAAATAGGGGTATTATCATACTAACTGTACCCATGTTCCAGTTAGTGTTTTATAGTTAAGATAAATGTAGTTCATGAGCACTGCAAATAGAGGTATTAGCATACTAACTGTGCTGCATGTTCCAGTTAGTGTTTTATAGTTAAGATAAATGTAGTTCATGAGCACTGCAAATAGAGGTATTAGCATACTAACTGTGTGCATGTTCCAGTTAGTGTTTTATAGTTAAGATAAATGTAGTTCATGAGCACTGCAAATAGGGGTATTAGCATACTAACTGTGTGCATGTTCCAGTTAGTGTTTTATAGTTAAGATAAATGTAGTTCATGAGCACTGCAAATAGAGGTATTAGCATACTAACTGTGCGCATGTTCCAGTTAGTGTTTTATAGTAAGATAAATGTAGTTCATGAGAACTACAAATAGGGGTATTAGCATACTAACTGTGTGCATGTTCCAGTTAGTGTTTTATAGTTAAGATAAATGTAGTTCATGAGCACTGCAAATAGGGGTATTAGCATACTAACTGTGCGCATGTTCCAGTTAGTGTTTTATAGTTAAGATAAATGTAGTTCATGAGCACTGCAAATAGGGGTATTAGCATACTAACTGTGCTGCATGTTCCAGTTAGTGTTTTATAGTTAAGATAAATGTAGTTCATGAGCACTGCAAATAGGGGTATTAGCATACTAACTGTGCGCATGTTCCAGTTAGTGTTTTATAGTTAAGATAAATGTAGTTCATGAGCACTGCAAATAGGGGTATTAGCATACTAACTGTGTGCATGTTCCAGTTAGTGTTTTATAGTTAAGATAAATGTAGTTCATGAGCACTGCAAATAGGGGTATTAGCATACTAACTGTGCGCATGTTCCAGTTAGTGTTTTATAGTTAAGATAAATGTAGTTCATGAGCACTGCAAATAGGGGTATTAGCATACTAACTGTGTGCATGTTCCAGTTAGTGTTTTATAGTTAAGATAAATGTAGTTCATGAGCACTGCAAATAGGGGTATTAGCATACTAACTGTGTGCATGTTCCAGTTAGTGTTTTATAGTTAAGATAAATGTAGTTCATGAGCACTGCAAATAGGGGTATTAGCATACTAACTGTGTGCATGTTCCAGTTAGTGTTTTATAGTTAAGATAAATGTAGTTCATGAGCACTGCAAATAGGGGTATTAGCGTACTAACTGCATGCATGTTCCAGTTAGTGTTTTATAGTTAAGAAAAATGTTGTTCATGAGCACTGCAAATAGGGGTATTATCATACTAACTGTGCGCATGTTCCAGTTAGTGTTTTATAGTTAAGATAAATGTAGTTCATGAGCACTGCAAATAGGGGTATTAGCATACTAACTGTGCGCATGTTCCAGTTAGTGTTTTATAGTTAAGTTAAATGTAGTTCATGAGCACTGCAAATAGGGGTATTAGCATACTAACTGTGCGCATGTTCCAGTTAGTGTTTTATAGTTAAGATAAATGTAGTTCATGAGCACTGCAAATAGGGGTATTAGCATACTAACTGTGCTGCATGTTCCAGTTAGTGTTTTATAGTTAAGATAAATGTAGTTCATGAGCACTGCAAATAGGGGTATTAGCGTACTAACTGTGCGCATGTTCCAGTTAGTGTTTTATAGTTAAGATAAATGTAGTTCATGAGCACTGCAAATAGAGGTATTAGCATACTAACTGCATGCATGTTCCAGTTAGTGTTTTATAGTTAAGATAAATGTAGTTCATGAGCACTGCAAATAGGGGTATTAGCGTACTAACTGTGCGCATGTTCCAGTTAGTGTTTTATAGTTAAGAAAAATGTAGTTCATGAGCACTGCAAATAGGGGTATTAGCATACTAACTGTGCGC
Organism: Stictocephala bisonia; assembly: GCA_035578905.1. Lineage (NCBI taxonomy): Eukaryota > Metazoa > Arthropoda > Insecta > Hemiptera > Membracidae > Stictocephala > Stictocephala bisonia. Next base: position 52,982 of record JAQJVL010002248.1, read on the forward strand.
ATGTTCCAGTTAGTGTTTTATAGTTAAGATAAATGTAGTTCATGAGCACTGCAAATAGAGGTATTAGCATACTAACTGTATGCATGTTCCAGTTAGTGTTTTATAGTTAAGATAAATGTAGTTCATGAGCACTGCAAATAGAGGTATTAGCATACTAACTGTGCGCATGTTCCAGTTAGTGTTTTATAGTTAAGATAAATGTAGTTCATGAGCACTGCAAATAGAGGTATTAGCATACTAACTGTATGCATGTTCCAGTTAGTGTTTTATAGTTAAGATAAATGTAGTTCATGAGCACTGCAAATAGAGGTATTAGCATACTAACTGTATGCATGTTCCAGTTAGTGTTTTATAGTTAAGATAAATGTAGTTCATGAGCACTGCAAATAGGGGTATTATCATACTAACTGTACCCATGTTCCAGTTAGTGTTTTATAGTTAAGATAAATGTAGTTCATGAGCACTGCAAATAGAGGTATTAGCATACTAACTGTGCGCATGTTACATTTAGTGTTTTATAGTTAAGATAAATGTAGTTCATGAGCACTGCAAATAGAGGTATTAGCATACTAACTGGGTGCATGTTCCAGTTAGTGTTTTATAGTTAAGATAAATGTAGTTCATGAGCACTGCAAATAGAGGTATTAGCATACTAACTGTATGCATGTTCCAGTTAGTGTTTTATAGTTAAGATAAATGTAGTTCATGAGCACTGCAAATAGAGGTATTAGCATACTAACTGTATTAATGTTCCAGTTAGTGTTTTATAGTTAAGATAAATGTAGTTCATGAGCACTGCAAATAGGGGTATTAGCATACTAACTGTGCGCATGTTCCAGTTAGTGTTTTATAGTTAAGATAAATGTAGTTCATGAGCACTGCAAATAGAGGTATTAGCATACTAACTGTGCGCATGTTCCAGTTAGTGTTTTATAGTTAAGATAAATATAGTTCATGAGCACTGCAAATAGGGGTATTAGCATACTAACTGTGTGCATGTTCCAGTTAGTGCTTTATAGTTAAGAAAAATATAGTTCATGAGCACTGCAAATAGGGGTATTAGCGTACTAACTGTGCGCATGTTCCATTTAGTGTTTTATAGTTAAGATAAATGTAGTTCATGAGCACTGCAAATAGGGGTATTAGCGTACTAACTGTGTGCATGTTCCAGTTAGTGTTTTATAGTTAAGAAAAATGTTGTTCATGAGCACTGCAAATAGGGGTATTAGCATACTAACTGTGTGAATGTTCCAGTTAGTGCTTTATAGTTAAGAAAAATGTTGTTCATGAGCACTGCAAATAGGGGTATTAGCATACTAACTGTGTGCATGTTCCAGTTAGTGTTTTATAGTTAAGATAAATGTAGTTCATGAGCACTGCAAATAGGGGTATTAGCATACTAACTGTGTGCATGTTCCAGTTAGTGTTTTATAGTTAAGATAAATGTAGTTCATGAGCACTGCAAATAGGGGTATTAGCATACTAACTGTGCGCATGTTCCAGTTAGTGTTTTATAGTTAAGATAAATGTAGTTCATGAGCACTGCAAATAGGGGTATTAGCGTACTAACTGTGTGCATGTTCCAGTTAGTGTTTTATAGTTAAGATAAATGTAGTTCATGAGCACTGCAAATAGGGGTATTAGCATACTAACTGTGTGCATGTTCCAGTTAGTGTTTTATAGTTAAGATAAATGTAGTTCATGAGCACTGCAAATAGGGGTATTAGCATACTAACTGTGTGCATGTTCCAGTTAGTGTTTTATAGTTAAGATAAATGTAGTACATGAGCACTGCAAATAGGGGTATTAGCATACTAACTGTGCGCATGTTCCAGTTAGTGTTTTATAGTTAAGATAAATGTAGTTCATGAGCACTGCAAATAGGGGTATTAGCATACTAACTGTGCGCACGTTCCAGTTAGTGTTTTATAGTTAAGATAAATGTAGTTCATGAGCACTGCAAATAGGGGTATTAGCATACTAACTGTGTGCATGTTCCAGTTAGTGTTTTATAGTTAAGATAAATGTAGTTCATGAGCACTGCATATAGGGGTATTAGCATACTAACTGTGTGCATGTTCCAGTTAGTGTTTTATAGTTAAGATAAATGTAGTTCATGAGCACTGCAAATAGGGGTATTAGCATACTAACTGTGCGCATGTTCCATTTAGTGTTTTATAGTTAAGATAAATGTAGTTCATGAGCACTGCAAATAGGGGTATTAGCATACTAACTGTGCGCATGTTCCAGTTAGTGTTTTATAGTTAAGATAAATGTAGTTCATGAGCACTGCAAATAGGGGTATTAGCATACTAACTGTGCGCATGTTCCAGTTAGTGTTTTATAGTTAAGATAAATGTAGTTCATGAGCACTGCAAATATGGGTATTAGCATACTAACTGTGCGCTTGTTCCAATTAGTGTTTTATAGTTAAGATAAATGTAGTTCATGAGCACTGCAAATAGGGGTATTAGCATACTAACTGTGCATTTGTTCCATTTAGTGTTTTATAGTTAAGATAAATGTAGTTCATAAGCACTGCAAATATGGGTATTAGCATACTAACTGTGCGCTTGTTCCATTTAGTGTTTTATAGTTAAGATAAATGTAGTTCATGAGCACTGAAAATAGGGGTATTAGCATACTAACTGTGCGCTTGTTCCATTTAGTGTTTTATAGTTAAGAACAATATTTTTATATTTAAAGGAATATTTATAATACCTGATATCATGAAAAATATGGAACGATAATGTTAGTGGTATTCAAATTGAATTTTGAACCGCATCAATGAGACACAGCCATTGTACTGAAATAAATTTTAACAATAGTATAATAGATTTGTAGTTTGACATAGTCACATGTTTTTACTGAATCAACTTAGAAAAATAATAATGTGTTTGATGGTAATTGTTTAGTACAGTCCTTTGGATTCACCATTACAACTTCCATCATGAGATAAACTACTTAATAAAAACTGTGTCTGTGATTGGGAAAGTACTGATCCAATGATTCTAAATTTGCAAATAAGTGTATCTCAAATTTGGTCCCTCACATGTATTGGTTTAACAATTATGAAAGCAATTACAAAACTATAAATGATACATTTTTATTGTAACATTATTAAGATTACCAAATCACATTTTTTCTGAGCTCTCAAATCTGGTGAGGAAATAAATATAATGTTTTGTAAAGAACCATAGATACAGGCAAAATACTAATAAAAAAGAGCATGTATAGTAACTTATGTAATGAAACTTGTTCCGTTACTTTTAGAATAATATGGTGAAATTTGAAAAATTCATTTAATAATATCTGTACATCCTATAAAATTATTAAAAACGACAGTATTACCAGCAAAGCCAATCTAGTTAATAATTTGTTAGATTGTGTAAACTAATTACCGTTTAATAACCAATAACAGCTCTGGTATACTTCTTTAATTAACTTATTACACATTGCAAGGTTAGTTGCATGATGGTGTTTAGAGTTGCTAAAAAAGTCTATTGATTTTTTATCAAGGCCATATTTTAAAAGCTCATTTTGAAGAAAATTATATTTCAAGTTATATTTCAAGCTTGACAAAGTTTTCCGCACTTGTGCTACAGAACAAAAGGAAATTGATTGTCCATACCAGATTCCATAAAACATGTTCCCTAGAAAGAAGAATATAATTTAATCCTTCTAGATGTGATGTTTTTAATGTCCTAATTATTGTTGTTTAAATATACATTTTAATATTAATCGCATGGTTTTCTTATATGTCCAGTTACTTTCATGTACATTTTTAACTCTAGTTATTTATTTCCCCTTCAATGTACTGTACTCTAATGTCAAGTCTAAATAAATTAAAAAACACAATAAAATTAAATAAGTAATAAAAAAATACAAGTAAATTGTTTCCTTCTCCTCTTACTACTGGAAAAATTGCAAAACATGTTGTCCCATGCAAGTATGGTAAAAAAATTGATCCTGTCAACTTTCACTCCACATGATGAACATCATTTATAAAGGTGGGCCCAGACTGTGCTACAGACTGGTGCCCTTATTATACTAGCACAGAAAAAGTACCGACCGCAAACTGATGATCCTTGGCTTTATGCTTGGCCGTAGTACAACCCTTAGACCACCATTTTGTTTCAATACTGATGGTGACTCTGTATTTTTACATTAATAATGTATGTCATTACATGAATGGAAGAGTTAAGGGGTTTAATAGGTAGGCCTAAATTCATCAATATTAAACGTCTGTTTAATAAATATATCAGAATACAATCAATTGCACTTTACTACACTTCGTCGTCTCTTGAATGTTTACCGTTACGAAGCTCAGGTATTGAATCCACATATAATTTAACAATATGTATATACACTATTATTATTTAATCTTCAGTAAAATTGAGATTAATTCGAACTATCCATTAACTTTTTTTGTAAATACTCTAATAAATATAAATTAAACTACCTTAAGCCTGAAGTACTTTGTGGAGCCGGTATATAGTTAGAAACGGTGATTGGAAAATTATTGCATTCATATCAGATGTAATCTTCCACTACTATTTTCAGATGCTATCATTCAACATTTTTTTGTCTGGAAGTAAATTTAAAACTACATAAAGAATAAAAGAAGATAAAGCTTATCTATACACCGTGGGGAAATGAATTTGCTCATTGGTGTAACTGAATTCAGTTAATTCAATGAATAATTTACTTCTTTGAGCTTACTAAGTCAACTCACAGTCAGATAAGGTTTGAAATTCTTTTCTCACCATCAGCATTATTTTTCATAAGATGAAGAGTCCTTGACTAAACCCTCATCTTGTTTACTTTTCACTCAGTTTGAAAGTGAAATAATAATTTCCAAGGTAACCTAGTTTCTTCAATATTCTCAATTTGCGAATAAAAGCTGAACTATTTTAAAATTCTAAATTCATCTGTTTTATTTCTTTATGTTTCTTGTTTCACTAAAAGAATTTCACTTTACATTTTTGTGTTAACAGACAATTGAAATGAAGCAATCATTTTAATTAGTTGAAATAGTTAGGTAAAAAAAATTAAATCGGAGGAAATCATCCCCAGATCTGCAAGTTCAGTCTTGTGCATATTTTGGACTTTTCATCAATAATATATATTAAATGAATGTTGAAACATGCAAATCACAGACATGCCTCGAGTTGCTGGTCTAACATTATGTGTTCAATATGCTTACTCGGCAATGACAGTACAGTAGACTACAATCCTTATATTGAAGCCTTTATATTATTGACATTAACCAAACATCATACAAACTCTTCTTAACAGAGGTTTTCTAAAGAAGTAAAGCGTAGGATGTTCAAATATAAAAATAATTACTGTAATAAAGAAAAATATTTAAATTAAAAAGTGAACATTTTAAATATGTTTTGAATATTCCAGCAGATATACAATTAATTATGCTGAAACTTTTTATAATTGGAAGTCTATTTCTATGACTTACTATTTTAAGGTACGAATAATTTTGGAAAAACCGTGAAATATTATATGTGAAATACATGCTTGTTTAAGTAATCTTCTAATTTTAAACTTTAGAATCAAGAAACATAAAATGTAAGACTGGGTATAATATTGTAGTGGATATTAAAAGAAATCATTGTGTTCAACCCACTCCCTAGAGAAAACAACTCCTCAATTGAAAGTGACATCACAGAGCTGCTGCTTGTCAACGATTTATTAAATCCATCAATCCACTCCTCAGGGATAACAACACCCAAATCAATGGAGACATTACAGAGATGCTGCTTGTCAAAGCTTTATTTAATCCTCAATCCACTCCTCGGTGAAAGCAACACCCCAATCAATAGTGACATTACAGAGATGCTGCTTGTCAACGCTTTATTTAATCCTCAATCCACTCGTCAGGGAAAACAACACCTCAATCAATAGTGACATTACAGAGATGCTGCTTGTCAACGCTTTATTTAATCCTCAATCACTCGTCAGGGAAAACAACACCTCAATCAATAGTGACATTACAGAGATGCTGCTTGTCAACGCTTTATTTAATCCTCAATCACTCGTCAGGGAAAACAACACCTCAATCAATAGTGACATTACAGAGATGCTGCTTGTCAACGCTTTATTTAATCCTCAATCACTCGTCAGGGAAAACAACACCTCAATCAATAGTGACATTACAGAGCTGCTGCTGTCATAACATTATTTAATACATTAATCCACTCCTCAGAGAAAACAATTCCCTATTTGATAGTGACATTACATAGTTGCTGCTTGTCAACATTTATTTAATCCATCAATCGACTCATCAGGGCTAAAACCCTTCGATTGATATTAACATTACAAAGCTGCTGCTTGTCAACGCTTTATTCAGTACTCAATTCACTCCTCAGGGAAAACAATACCCCAATCAATAGTGACATTAGAGAGCTGCTGCTTGTCAACGCTTTATTTAATCCATCAATCCACTCCTCAGAGATAACAACACCCAAATCAATGAGACGCTTTATTCAGTACTCAATTCACTCCTCAGGGAAAACAATACCCCAATCAACACTATTGTCACTACATTAGAGAGCTGCTGCTTGTCAACGCTTTATTTAATCCATCAATCCACTCCTCAGAGATAACAACACCCAAATCAATGAGACGCTTTATTCAGTACTCAATCCACTCATCAGGGAAAACAACATACCAAACAATAGTGACATTACAGAGCTGTTTCTTGTTAATGCTTTATTTAATCCACCAATCCAGCACTAGAAGCCATGATAGAGGTCACCCTATTTATTTGTTTATCACCTCTTTTATATTTGTACTGTTAAGCCACATGGGAGCATAGTATTCAGTAGTGGAGTCAGCCAGGGACATAGCCCTCCAGAACTCGTGCGATTGTTCCCCATGATGTCCAGCAAGTTGCTGCACAATGTTTGTTCTAGTTCTCCCTTTAGCTGCTGTTTTCTGTATGTGACTTTTAAAACAGAAAAGATGAATATGAAGTGATTTCCTAGTACCTTGTATGCTCATTGTGTTTCAGCCTAATATTTTTGAAAAAGATGTTCAATTTCTGATTAGCTAGTGTATTGCTGAGGTGAAAGCAGGTTACTTCTGTCTTTGGTTTTTTGATTTAGATTCCAGGTTCTAAAATAATCATTGAGCGTAGCTAGATTAAGTGTAAGTGTTTTTCTGTTTTTGATATTTCTTCATGTTGAGTTGCGAGAACATGAATATCATCTGCAAATTATTAGTCATGTGATTGTGAAGTCGAATTTCAAACTATGGATCACTTAGTTAATGAGTGTACATTGCTTTTTTCAGAGGAGATTAGTTGGTCTTCATTCAATCGGAGAAGCAGGTGCTGAATGGTTAAGAATTCTGAATTTTGCTCTTTGAAGTGAGATCAATATTTAAACACTAAGACAAAAGTACTTTGTACTGTAGATTTTAATTTATTTTGATATTTCTTTTTATCTAGTTTTAAAATATTTTATTAGTTTGTTAGCTGACCTTTGAGAGACATACAATATATACATATACCTACATATAAGATACAATCATTATTGATCTATTTAGGGTGCATATTTCTTACAGGATTAAATGAGAGTTATAAACCCAATTGTGATTGAAATTTAAAATCATATACTGTACTGATATTTTATATTCCTTTATTGAAAAAAAACCCCTAGTTTGTTATGGAGCTCTCGTAAGCCTTTTTAAGAACTGAATAGTAAGTTTAAGTTGTTATAACAATCCATCAGATTTTCATTTTCTAAATAAATTAGAATGGCCACTCTCTATTCTTGAGTGAAAAATTATGAAATTATGTGCTATTGGATATAATATGAACCTTATTGTAATGATACAAGTACAATTAATTATTATTAATCAACACCTAGATATGAATATTTCCTACATCCAAATCATTCTTATATTATGCAACAAAAAAGAAAGTAAGATAAATAGTATATATATATTGTAAATTTAGTGGGTTTACGTATGTGTATATGTTTTAGTGTAAATACCTTTTTTTATTTACTTCCAATTTATCATATTTGTCAGGAAAGAGGAATGCTGCATCACTTTGTGTCTAGGCTATACCCGTGGTGTACCATGGGTAAGATGATATTGAACTAGAAGTAGACATGATCATGTTCACTCAGGACGAACACTTAGTTCAGTTGGCAGTGAGTGAACTTTAATTTACTTTACATAACACATATTATGGTTTATATATTGATTTGGTTACTCATAGGAAATCCTTAGACATTTTTCTTATAGCTATTCTAGTAATAGATAGGCTACTTATTAAAAGTTACATAAGTACGTCACTTCTAGAACTAGTCTGCTGTGCCAAGGGCGTATTTTATAGTTCAAAAACAAAAGGTAAACTTTTATGTGGTACTCGTCTATCACTTCTGCTAGATTTAACTTTAACATTCTTTTTCAGATCAGATAAGACGTCTGCTTTGTTTTATGTCCAAAGTAGAAAATCTATAGTCATACATTTTTTATATACATTCAATTGAGTTAAATATTTTAAGACAAATATCTAGTTTCTTTTCAGTTTGTGAAAACAAGTCTTTGTGAATTTTCATTTTTAGTTTGCATTCCTAATTTGACTCTTAACCATTAAAATGAGATTTTTTGGTTTTTTTACACGAGATATGATGAATCCAACCATATTTAACAACAGAATTAATGAATTTAAAGTAATTAATCATAAATATTTACTATGTTAGCCTTTAAAAGGTTAAAGTTTTTTAGTTTATTTATTTTGGTTTACTTTAGTTTAGACTTTTTACAAAATTATTTTAGAAAAATCGGTCAACTTACTATACTCAACCGAAGAACCGGTTGAGTATAATAAGTTTCATTACAGTGTAGATATTTTTTATCATAAACATTAAAAAATATGAGATAATTTGTTCTGTTTTACAAGTGTTGGGGATAGTCTATTTTTGTTTCGAATAAATTATCTGTTTTACGAGCCTGGCTGATATAACGGATTTCTTAATTGGTTTATCTCAATTAAAAATGTAAATTGATTGTATAAATGGATTGAATGTTTTAATTGTAATAATTTTTTAGTTTTAGTATTAAAAATATAATTTGTTGTATATTTTATATATGCAACGAGTACTCTATGTGAGCAGAGGAACTAACTAAAAAGTCGAATATTTATCTTGTTATACAGCACCTTCACTAGTGTTCCGGCAATTCCCGCAATACACGGCTGTAGCTGAATCACAGCGTGCACCGTCAGTTAGCAGAAGCATTGATTATAATATGTTATCGGCAATGAATGAAATCCAGGCAATGTATAGAATGCCTTGTGATTTTATACATTGCCAGGCCATTTTCGGCAAAGTATGAAACGGATTAACGTTGGACCATCACTTTGCCTAGGCATTGTGTATAGTGCCTAGTCATTTCATATAATGCCTGTGGACCCTTGGGTAAAGTTTAAATACAACATTATTTATTGAGTACAAAATAATAAAAAAAGACAACATATGCCTCATTTTACTTTTTATAGCATGTAAGTGAAACATGGCATTTTGAGTTACACTGTCTATTTTTTCTCCACAAGTGCATTTTTTTATAGACTTAGTTGTGCAACATCATTTCACGAAACCTTGACCACTTCCTGAAGACAAAGCTGTTGCTATGGTCCGGAGTTCGGTTTCATAATCAGGGACGTTTCCAATACTGATAACGCTTTGCTGGAACACCGAGCACTGCGACCGTGCGTCCAGCTGTTTCAATTTTACATTGACGGTTCCAAGTTAATAAAAACCATAATCCGTCACTTTCATCACATCTGCTAGGATGTTTCTCAGGTCTCCTTTTCCTTTGTCAACATCTGGTATCAGAATTCTAACAGTAGCTCCTTTCGCAAGTGGAGGACATTTTTTGTCAGTATCGACATTAATCTTTTTTGTCTGAACTTATAAAGAATTCTTTGCGTAAAACTGAATCGTCAATGAAAAATTTAACAACGCTGTCTACTTATTTTAATGGATGGATCAGCTTTTGTGTAATTTCAATAAGAATTATATCGTACTTGTTGAGCAACCAGTAGTCTCGAGGCCTCTTCTTCGCCGTGGCCCTTCTTGGCCATCTTGAACATATAACACAAGCTTCTTATAGTTAGGTTCGGTTAAATAAACTGTTCTTAGCATTAACACTACGATTTTGAACAAGTTCTGAGGAGAACCGTGGTTTCATTACCAGAACACGTACCTACACTTGAGTTAGTCATTACTTGCGACATTATAAAGCACTAAAACGATGAGGGCCAAACTTTGTTGTGTGAGGCAGGATGGAAGGGTGTGGGGGAGTATTTACGTTGTACCTAGAAAGCTATGACTCAGCGCTACGAACTCTGCTTGAAATTTATTGGGAATTTTCTAGAATGCCTGGGCAAAGTATATAATCTGATTCATTTCATACTTTGCCGGTCATTTTTAGGCAATGTATAGAATGCCTGATTTAATACATTGCAGGTAACATATACAAAATCAATGGCAGAAGTAAACGCTCAAAGGAACCGTTCCTTTCTGACTTCTTGAGATACAGCACCTTCACTAGTATTCCGGCAATTCCCGCAATACACAGCTGTAGCTGAATCACAGCGTGCACCGTCAGTTAGAAGTAAACGCTCAAAGGAACCGTTCCTCTCTGATATCCTGTGATACAGCACCTTCACTAGTGTTCCGGCAATTCCCGCAATACACAGCTGTAGCTGAATCACAGCGTGCACCGTCAGTTAGAAGTAAACGCTCAAAGGAACCGTTCCTTTCCGACTTCCTGTGATACAGCACCTTCACTAGCGTTCCGGCAATTCCCGCAATACACAGCTGTAGCTGAATCACAGGAAGTCGGAAAGGAATTCAGTTGAATCACTTCTGCCATTGATTTTGTATATGTTACCTGCAATGTATTAAATCAGGCATTCTATACATTGCCTAAAAATGACCGGCAAAGTATGAAATGAATCAGATTATATACTTTGCCCAGGCATTCTAGAAAATTCCCAATAAATTTCAAGCAGAGTTCGTAGCGCTGAGTCATAGCTTTCTAGGTACAACGTAAATACTCCCCCACACCCTTCCATCCTGCCTCACACAACAAAGTTTGGCCCTCATCGTTTTAGTGCTTTATAATGTCGCAAGTAATGACTAACTCAAGTGTAGGTACGTGTACTGGTAATGAAACCACGGTTCTCCTCAGAACTTGTTAAACCAGGGAAGGTTGTAAGCATGGTTTTATTCACATTCGATTGCAGGGATCCACTCTAGTGGACTTGAAGGTTTATTTTTTATTTAATTAATCTTCAGATGTTAAAGAAAAACAAATGAAATTAACGCTTTTTAAATAAGCTAGGTAATTACATTGGCTGTTTATACTATTAAATAGGTAGCAACGCAAGTAATGTGAGCGAGATAGTGTAAATAATTTTAATTTAACTAACAAATATACCTTTTATACAGTTAACCTGATATTATCTGCAGTAAAATGTTACTGACGAGGCCGAAGGCCGAGGTGTACCAAGTGCAGTAAGAGACGGGGTTGGCACGCGAAGCGTGTAGGGGTATCCCCCTGGTTTTATCATAATAAAACATCTTTAATGTATATTATCTTAATTTATATTAATCTTAGAATAACTACTATAAACAAAAATAAATCAAGAAACATAAAGGAAACATATTCATTATATAAGTCAATTTTTTCTTTCTTTTTTCCAAAAATTTATTTGCTATGCCAATAATCTTATTTGTTTCTATTTTGTAGTTTATACCATTCAATATCATTGTAGTTTGATTGTTTAAAACTTCCTTCTGGATTACTTCTGGTAGTCCTAACTTCACACGAAAGCCTTAAAGTATTAAATATTAACATAATGGAAATAAATAAATAATATACATAACTATATAAAAAACATTACTATAAATTAGCAATAAATAAACCATATTAAAACTTATATAGACATGAACAATTTCATTGTTCCTGGCATTGTTGGCATTCCTTGTTCCTGTGTTCAACAGCAAGACCCGGCTGGTAGGAATCAGTTTAACACCAGTTCCCGTCAAAACTCTGTCAGTATTGCTGTTCATTTATATCACAACATAACATAGGTCTACCAGTATAAAAAAATAATTCAACATAATAATAAAATAAACAGTTATTCAATAATAAAATATAAGGTTTCTTTGTTTTAATTTATGTTGAGGTTTTGTAGGGAATATTTCAATGTTCCACCACATATTATTACTATAGAAGTGGACTATTATTAAAGGAAGTTGGCAAAGAAGTGCGCTATATCGATTGGAAAGTTTTTGTACTCAATTTATAATTCAAATAAGATACTGTACTACTGTTTATTAATCTTAGCATTACTTCGGAACCATTCAACAGATTTTGATGAAACTTTGAGGAAGGTTAGTTTTTGCATCACGAAGACCCCAATAAGAAAAAATTTCTTGGAATTCCATTCCTAAGGGGTAGAACTATTTTATTTTTTCCATAAGAGCAACAATGCAATTTATTTAATAATTTATTTAAAACAGTTTATACAAAACCCATAAACATGACACGAAAAATCTGTTAGTTTGGTTTTCATTGTGAACTGTTCTACCAACTGTGAAATGATTACACTACTTTGCATAAGCTTTAAGTAAACTTTTGGAGCTTTATAGACTATAACACTTTGTTACCTTGGAGAACGGCAGCAGTCTGAGCTTTTACATGGATGTAATTGTTTAGAGAGAACCACGGAGGGTAAGCAAGTGTAGGCCTATAGCGCCACCCCATAGTGAAGCAAAGGCTAGTTCATCATACCTTTTTATTAATTTTAATAATTTACATTACAATATACATCCCAATCACCAGAGCTTTTTGGATAGTTGAACAATAGAAACATTGTTAAAGTTAGTCTCTTACGAAAAAAGCTGACCAATGCATAACAAACAAATGGCGATCTTGTTGCCCAGTCATGATTCGAACAAAGCTGACGGATACATTACAAACAAATTTCGATCTTGTTGCTCAGATATGATTCGAACAAAGCTGACCGATACATGACAAACAAATGGCGATCTTGTTGCCCAGTCATGGTTCGAACAAAGTTGACCGATACATGACAAACAAATGGCGATCTAGTTGCCCAGTCTTGATTTGAACAAGAAAAACGACCCAACTTTAATTGACAAAACGTCGATCTTATTTTGAACCTAAACTGTGTGTTATAGTCTCAATAATATCGTTGGTCAAATATTATTTCGGTTGAAAATAAACCATTATATATTATTATATGTCAGACAAATAAGATATTTTAAATACATTTCTTCAAGTTATCCAGCACTTGTAACGTATCCTTTACAGCGAAACATTGTTTCACACGTTCATTATTGCGGACGCCAAGAAGGAAATGGTGCTAGGAGTCATTAACTTTCCACCATTAGGGGAGGCAATGGCCTGAGACAGACTACTATACCGTGAACAGAATAATATCCTAATGTTTGATCACTTTTGGATTGTTCCTCACTTTGCTGATATAACTTGAACAAATACAAACATTCGTACAAAAACGTTCGCAAGCCATTTACTGGTCGTGTCTATGTATATGTTACGCTCAAACGCCTAATCCAAGACTAGACCTAACCTTTTATTCACTTCAAGGTGAAATAAAATCATAGTTTTGCTTTAAATTCAATTTATTTTAGAATAAACAAGAATAAGAGAAGGGAAATGCAGTGAATATCTTATTATCGAAAATTGCCAACAAATGTATGAAACAGTTTCATATATTTAAGGCGTTTACACAAGTTCAGACATTTAATCTATGAGTTTTTAAAAAAACAGGTTTTACTTCTAATGCTCATTATACAGTTCTTTTCCTTTATTAGCTTTACTTATAAGCACAAGAAATGCTGCTGTGACATTTAGAATTGCACTTTATATTTGACCTAAGTCATTTGCAAAACCTAACCGAACAGTTCTTCTTGCAATCACATCTGAGAACACCTTATTTGTACTCGAATGACATAATTGTCTCTTTACAGACATTGAGTTGTTTATCAGGTATATCGATGGTATTAACAAAAATATTAGGTACTTAAGAAATGATAGCTATTCGGCGTTTGTACAACCAAAACTCCTGTCGGGCAATCAATTTTGTCTACGTCGGATTTTAGAAGTATAGTTTTGCTATATCTCCGAAGACCATGCTTAAGCAAATATATTACCTACAACGTGTTTTGAGTATTTCACTTCGGACATTGTCCAAATAAAATACTCACACCTCAAAGTGAGCATTTTCATTGTCCACTTCACGAAGTGAGAAAACGTTTCGGCCATTGTCCGGAATTATCCCATCTTGTACTCCCGGAATTGTGGCATAGTGCTGTAAAATCTATCTGGGGATTAATTTGTTGGTTATGTAGTTGATTGAACTCAGCTTGTTATTCTAAAGGTTCTCATATAATCAGTCAAGAACGTTTGAGAGGGATCAGCTAATAGCCATCTTC
>JAQJVL010002248.1:72500-111921 GCA_035578905.1 Stictocephala bisonia
ATGGTGAAATGACAATTTTTCGAATGTTCATTTGCATTCAATGTTCATCCTTTCAGCCTTTAAACCAGTGTAACAGTATTTTAAAATTCTTCCTGTCTTAAAATAATTTGCAAGTGTGAACCATTATTGTAAGAGCTGTTCCAAGAGGGTCGTTAGAGTAAAGGATGCAGAAGTGCCATGGGGTGAAAGATAACAAGGCTCCTTTTGATTTTTTTAGCGCTTGAACTGACATGAAGTTTTTGAATTCAGAACTTTGGATTAAATATAACAGTTATAAAAATTGTCACTAATACTAAATTATATGAAATAAAATTATTTGTAATTGAACGTCGTGATTTATAGATATGGTTTTTGTTAGAAATATAGAATTTTTATTTATAGCCTTTTTGTTCGGAAAGAGACATACATGTATCATTTCAATACAATAAGCCTCTGATTACAGTCAACTATTGTGATAGTTTGAGTCATTTTTTTATTGTTATTAATTTTACAATTATTTAGTTTTTAAAAACGAAAAAATAAAAAATTTCTGTGGATGAGTAAAACATCACTACAGGATGAGTACAACATTAAGGCAATATTTGTATGTTATAATGAGATGTACTTTAGTGTCTATAATTTCAGCAGAGTGTTACATTGTTTCTGCAGGTGAAGGGGGGGCAACAACTTCTCTTAATCTCAACAATATTTCTAATCTCACTTTTATTCTCACCAAAATTCATAACCTTTATTTTCAATAATTGAACCACAGATCAGCTCAGTCTTGTCGCATAGTGACCCATCGAACACAACCTCTCCCACACACTCACACTCGACTAGACTACTAAAAGTTCTACCACCCTCCCTCATTCAGACATGGCTACTGAAGGTCCATCTACCCACACACAGACATGACTACTTAAAGTCCTCCCACCCACCACATACACAACTAAACTACTTGAGGTCCTTTCATCTACCCTCACATGGAAATGACTTTTGAAAGTACTTCCACCAAAACTCACGTGAATGTGACAGCTAAATGTTTTCCCACCCACCACTTACATGGATGTAACTGCTAAAGGTTTTCACACCCACTATTCACACTCATATGGATGTGACTGTTAAATGTTTTCCCACCCACCAGTCACATGAATGTGACAGGTAAATGTTTTCCCACCCACCACTTACATGGATGTAACTGCTAAAGGTTTTCACACCCACTATTCACACTCATATGGATGTGACTGTTAAATGTTTTCCCACCCACCACTCACATGGATGTGACTGCTAAATATTTTCCCACCCACCAGTCACATGAATGTGACAGGTAAATGTTTTCCCGCCCACTACTCACACTCACATGGATGTGACTGCTGAAGATATTCCCACCCACATACAAACTAATGTTTATTACATACACTAGATGTCTTTCCATACATAAGTAGAAACTATTGAACCACTCATGAGAGAAAGTTGTGTTAACTGAGCTTTCGAGAGTCTTTAAAGTAACTTTTATATGTATATGTTGTTTAAGTAAGTTTAAAGAAACATATGGAAAACGAAAGACATTCTGTCAGTCATAATTTATCCGTTGCACTACTTTAGTTAAACTTGAGAATTTAGTAGCATTTTTTTTGTAATTTACATCAATTAAGAAAATTGAAATTTTAAGAAGTTTTTTAGTTATTGTTTTAAAGATTAAAATAAATTTGTTGTTGTTCAATATTAAAATTTTTCAATGATAAACATTAGTTTGTTCAATATTAGATTCAGAGTAATAGTTGTTTATTTTAAAACTATATATAAACAACTATATATTATACACTGGAGAAATGCTCCTGAGAAGTCGTGATCACAGAGTTGTCACGCTAGTCACGTCAGCGATTGGTTTGTTTACACCCTGAGGGTGTGATGTGACTGTGGCAAACATGTCGTATGTGAGACACTCAACGTTCGCGACAGGGAAAGTGGATATGTCAAGTAGTATTACAGAGACAATCGCCTGACTGTAAGTAGGGTTACAGTGTGCTTACTGCAAGTATGACTTACATACATACGACCTCTGTAACTTTCTGTACTTTGTTGACTGGGGTCAGGTGTAGATAGCAATATGGGACAACTGACTACTGGAAGTAATGGAATCCTTGCTTACTGCAAGTATGACTTACATACATACGACCTCTGTAACTTTCTGTACTTTGTTGACTGGGGTCAGGTGTAGATAGCAATATGGGACAACTGACTACTGGAAGTAATGGAATCCTTGCTTACTGCAAGTATGACTTACATACATACGACCTCTGTAACTTTCTGTACTTTGTTGAATGATGTTAGATATGGATAACAATTTATTAGATTAATCTAGGAATAATCATTACATTGCCGAACTGACTGCTTTATTTGGAAGATGGTTGACTGTGTGCGTACTACAAATACAACTTACTCAAACACTATCCTCTGTAACCGACTGTAGGTTGATGATTGAGATTCCACAACCTCTAGTGTATAAAATAATATTCTAAGAGTAATGATTACTTGTACCTATAAGATGTATAACTCGATTCTGACAACCACACTGTATTCGTATTGAGTGCCCTTTGCGATGTATCACTTCAAATACAGATAATACACATATTTGTGACTGATCGGTATCGAGCTGAGGGAGTTAAGGGGGGTAAGCTGGAGATGACAATGTAGCACATTGCCGTTGTGGTAATCTTCAAATTGTAAATCTGATCACGTCATGTGGCAAGCTTATTACAGCGAGGAATGGAGATGTAAGATTTGGAGAGACGCATAGCTTAAATGTTTCAAAATAAATTAGAGGAAGGTAACCAAACAAATTTTTAATATTTATTCGTATTTTAAAAATTCGCTACGTTTTTAGTATAGGAAACATCACGATAACATTCTAATAGTTCATTGTTTTATGTTTGACAATAACTAAAATGTATTATAAACCACTATTAAATTTAAATTGGATACCCTAAATTTAATTTATCAAGTTAAACTTCATATGGTATTTAATCTTCCTTCTTATTATGTTTAGATATGCATACAGCGTATCTTAACATAATGTGTATATAAAGTAACTGGTAAAATAATAGCGTACGAACTACCAGACGAAGTAACTTAATTTGTTGAATTTTGTTTCTTCATCAGCCGACAGTTAAATAAAAATAATGTTACATTCCTTCAGGGTTCAAAGTAATAATAAGGTCACTCCACTCAATGGCTAATGTTTTAATGTTTTTTTTTTATTTACAATCACTAATGAAATTACACATTGTAGGACATTCTTCCATATGATAAATTACTATATTATATTAACATTAGAGAATGTCCACTCTTATTTATAGTTAAAATCATCACTTACACACTAGTTTATTATATTAATTCGTTCAATATCTGACACTCCTCTGAAACTGTCAATTTGGTGAAATTATCACTTTACTGTTGAAAGTAAATATTAAACTTTCACTATAGACTGAATCCTGTAGACTGAAGATTGAATATTAGGGCAATGAGGGTCTCAAGTGCCACGGCAATCCAGAAGATCCCAGTGTTTTGAACTGGAACAGCCCAGACACTTAGCGACCTTCTTTATTGGCCTCGCAGGCGTAGTGGATATGGCGAAAAGCTTCTCACGTTGTCACGGTCCACAAAACAACGACGAGGCGTATTAGGACGAGTGGTCCATCTTCAGCCCTAATACACAACTTAGATCCTGATCTCAACACTCACTCTACACGTAACTAAGGATGAGTGGTCCACCTTCAGCCCTAATACTTAACGTAGATCCTGCTCTTACCACTTACTCTACAAGTATCTGAGGATTAGTGGTCCATCTTTACCCCTAATACACAACGTAGATCCTACTCTTACCACTCACTCTACAAGTATCTGAGGATGAGTGGTCCACCTTTACCCCTAATACACAACGTAGATCCTACTCTTACCACTCACTCTACAAGTATCTGAGGATAAGTGGTCCACCTTTACCCCTAATACACAACGTAGATCCTACTCTTACCACTCACTCTACAAGTAGCTGAGGATGAGTGGTCCATCTTTACCCTTAATACACAACGTAGATCCTACTCTTACCACTCACTCTACAAGTATCTGAGGATGAGTGGTCCAGCTTCAGCGCTAATACACAACATAGATCCTGCTCTTACCACTCACTCTACAGGTAACTGAGGATGAGTGGTCCATCTTTACCCTTAATACACAACGTAGATCCTACTCTTACCACTCACTCTACAAGTATCTAAGGATGAGTGGTCCATCTTTACCCTTAATACACAACGTAGATCCTACTCTTACCACTCACTCTACAAGTATCTGAGGATGAGTGGTCCATCTTTACCCCTAATACACAACGTAGATCCTACTCTTACCACTCACTCTACAAGTATCTGAGGATGAGTGGTCCACCTTTACCCCTAATACACAACGTAGATCCTACTCTTACAACTCACTCTACAAGTATCTGAGGATTAGTGGTCCACCTTTACCCCTAATACACAACGTAGATCCTACTCTTACCACTCACTCTACAAGTATCTGAGGATGAGTGGTCCATCTTTACCCTTAATACACAACGTAGATCCTACTCTTACCACTCACTCTACAAGTATCTGAGGATGAGTGGTCCATCTTTACCCCTAATACACAACGTAGATCCTACTCTTACCACTCACTCTACAAGTATCTGAGGATGAGTGGTCCACCTTTACCCTTAATACACAACGTAGATCCTACTCTTACCACTCACTCTACAAGTTCACTTCTACAAGTATCTGAGGATGAGTGGTCCATCTTTACCCCTAATACACAACGTAGATCCTACTCTTACCACTCACTCTACAAGTATCTGAGGATGAGTGGTCCACCTTTACCCTTAATACACAACGTAGATCCTACTCTTACCACTCACTCTACAAGTATCTGAGGATGAGTGGTCCACCTTCAGCCCTAATACACAACATAGATCCTGCTCTTACCACTAACTCTACAAGTATCTGAGGATGAGTGGTCCACCTTCTGCCCTAATACACAACATAGATACTGCTCTTACCACTAACTCTACAAGTCTCTTAGGATGAGTGGTCCACCTTCAGCTCTATTACACACCGTAGATCCTACTCTTACCACTAACTCTACAAGTATCTGAGGATGAGTGGTCCATCTTTAGCCCTAATACTTAACGTAGATCCTGCTCTTACCACTCACTGTACAAGTAACCGAGGATGAGTGGTCCAGCTTCAGCCCTAATACACAACATAGATACTGCTCTTACCACTAACTCTACAAGTCTCTTAGGATGAGTGGTCCACCTTCAGCTCTATTACACACCGTAGATCCTACTCTTACCACTAACTCTACAAGTATCTGAGGATGAGTGGTCCATCTTTAGCCCTAATACTTAACGTAGATCCTGCTCTTACCACTCACTGTACAAGTAACCGAGGATGAGTGGTCCACCTTCAGCCCTAATACACAACATAGATCCTGCTCTTACCACTAACTCTACAAGTATCTGAGGATGAATGGTCCACCTTCAGCCCTAATACACAACATAGATCCTGCTCTTACCACTCACTCTACAGGTAACTGAGGATAAGTGGTCCAGCTTCAGCGCTAATACATAACCTAGATCCTCCTCTTACCACTCACTCTACAGGTAACTGAGGATGAGTGGTCCATCTTCAGCCCTAATACATAAACTAGATCCTGCTCTTACCACTCACTCTACACGTATCTGAGGATGAGTGGTCCAGCTTCAGCCCTAATACACAAACTAGATCCTGCTCTTACCACTCACTCTACAGGTAACTGAGGATGAGTGGTCCAGCTTCAGCGCTAATACATAACCTAGATCCTCCTCTTACCACTCACTCTACAGGTAACTGAGGATGAGTGGTCCATCTTCAGCCCTAATACACAAACTAGATCCTGCTCTTACCACTCACTCTACAGGTAACTGAGGATGAGTGGTCCAGCTTCAGCCCTAATACACAAACTAGATCCTGCTCTTACCACTCACTCTACAGGTAACTGAGGATGAGTGGTCCAGCTTCAGCGCTAATACACAACCTAGATCCTACTCTTACCACTCACTCTACAGGTAACTGAGGATGAGTGGTCCATCTTCAGCCCTAATACACAAACTAGATCCTGCTCTTACCACTCACTCTACAGGTAACTGAGGATGAGTGGTCCAGCTTCAG
Source organism: Stictocephala bisonia (assembly GCA_035578905.1). Lineage (NCBI taxonomy): Eukaryota > Metazoa > Arthropoda > Insecta > Hemiptera > Membracidae > Stictocephala > Stictocephala bisonia. The sequence continues at coordinate 78,716 of JAQJVL010002248.1, forward strand.
CCCTAATACACAAACTAGATCCTGCTCTTACCACTCACTCTACAGGTAACTGAGGATGAGTGGTCCAGCTTCAGCCCTAATACACAAACTAGATCCTGCTCTTACCACTCACTCTACAGGTAACTGAGGATGAGTGGTCCAGCTTCAGCCCTAATACACAAACTAGATCCTGCTCTTACCACTCACTCTACAGGTAACTGAGGATGAGTGGTCCAGCTTCAGCGCTAATACACAACCTAGATCCTCCTCTTACCACTCACTCTACAGGTAACTGAGGATGAGTGGTCCATCTTCATCCTTATACACAACGTAGATCCTGCTCTTACCACTCACTATACAAGAAACTGAGGATGAGTGGTCCACCTTCAGGCCAATACACAACGTAGATCCTACTCTCACCACTCACTCTACAAGTAACTGAGGATGAGTGGTCCACCTTCAACCCTAATACACAACCTATATCCTACTCTCACCACTCACTCTACAAGTAACTGAGGATGAGTGGTCCACCTTCAGCCCTAATACACAACATATATCCTGCTCTTACCACTCACTCTACAGGTAACTGAGGATGAGAGGTCCACCTTCAGCGCTAATACACAACATAGATCCTACTCTTACCACTCACTATACAAGTAACTGAGGATGAGTGGTCCACCTTCAGCCCTAATACACGACGTATATCCTACTCTTAACACTCACTCTACAGGTAACTGAGGATGAGTGGTCCACCTTTACCCTTAATACACAACCTAGATCCTGCTCTTACCACTAACTCTACAAGTATCTGAGGATGAGTGGTCCAGCTTCAGCCCTAATACACAAACTAGATCCTGCTCTTACCACTCACTCTACAGGTAACTGAGGATGAGTGGTCCAGCTTCAGCCCTAATACACAACCTAGATCCTACTCTTACCACTAACTCTACAGGTAACTGAGGATGAGTGGTCCAGCTTCAGCGCTAATACACAACCTAGATCCTACTCTTACCACTCACTCTACAGGTAACTGAGGATGAGTGGTCCAGCTTCAGCCCTAATACACAAACTAGATCCTGCTCTTACCACTCACTCTACAGGTAACTGAAGATGAGTGGTCCAGCTTCAGCCCTAATACACAACCTAGATCCTCCTCTTACCACTCACTCTACAGGTAACTGAGGATGAGTGGTCCATCTTCAGCCCTAATACACAAACTAGATCCTGCTCTTACCACTCACTCTACAGGTAACTGAGGATGAGTGGTCCAGCTTCAGCCCTAATACACAAACTAGATCCTGCTCTTACCACTCACTCTACAGGTAACTGAGGATGAGTGGTCCAGCTTCAGCGCTAATACACAACCTAGATCCTACTCTTACCACTCACTCTACAGGTAACTGAGGATGAGTGGTCCATCTTCAGCCCTAATACACAAACTAGATCCTGCTCTTACCACTCACTCTACAGGTAACTGAGGATGAGTGGTCCATCTTCAGCCCTAATACACAAACTAGATCCTGCTCTTACCACTCACTCTACAGGTAACTGAGGATGAGTGGTCCAGCTTCAGCCCTAATACACAAACTAGATCCTGCTCTTACCACTCACTCTACAGGTAACTGAGGATGAGTGGTCCAGCTTCAGCGCTAATACACAACCTAGATCCTCCTCTTACCACTCACTCTACAGGTAACTGAGGATGAGTGGTCCATCTTCAGCCCTAATACACAAACTAGATCCTGCTCTTACCACTCACTCTACAGGTAACTGAGGATGAGTGGTCCAGCTTCAGCCCTAATACACAAACTAGATCCTGCTCTTACCACTCACTCTACAGGTAACTGAGGATGAGTGGTCCAGCTTCAGCGCTAATACACAACCTAGATCCTACTCTTACCACTCACTCTACAGGTAACTGAGGATGAGTGGTCCATCTTCAGCCCTAATACACAAACTAGATCCTGCTCTTACCACTCACTCTACAGGTAACTGAGGATGAGTGGTCCAGCTTCAGCCCTAATACACAAACTAGATCCTGCTCTTACCACTCACTCTACAGGTAACTGAGGATGAGTGGTCCAGCTTCAGCCCTAATACACAAACTAGATCCTGCTCTTACCACTCACTCTACAGGTAACTGAGGATGAGTGGTCCATCTTCAGTCCTATCACTCAAACTAGATCCTGCTCTTACCACTCACTCTACAGGTAACTGAGGATGAGTGGTCCAGCTTCAGCCCTAATACACAAACTAGATCCTGCTCTTACCACTCACTCTACAGGTAACTGAGGATGAGTGGTCCAGCTTCAGCCCTAATACACAAACTAGATCCTGCTCTTACCACTCACTCTACAGGTAACTGAGGATGAGTGGTCCATCTTCATCCCTATCACACAAACTAGATCCTGCTCTTACCACTCACTCTACAGGTAACTGAGGATGAGTGGTCCAGCTTCAGCCCTAGTACACAAACTAGATCCTACTCTCACCACTCACTCTACAAGTATCTGAGGATGAGTGGTCTACCTTCAGCCCTAATACACAACCTAGATCCTCCTCATACTACTCACTGTACAAGTAACTGAGGATGAGTGGTCCACCTTCAGCCCTAATACACAACGTAGATCCTGCTCTTACAACTCATTCTACAAGTAACTAAGGATGAGTGGTCCACCTTCAGCCCTAATACACAACCTAGATCCTACTCTTACCACTCATTCTACAAGTAACTAAGGATGAGTGGTCCACCTTCAGCCCAAATACACAACCTAGATCCTCCCCTTACTACTCACTGTACAAGTAACTGAGGATGAGTAGTCCACCTTTACCCCTAATACACAACGTATTTCCTACTCTTACCACTCACTCTACAAGTAACTGAAGATGAGTGGTCCACCTTTACCCCTAATACTCAACGTAGATCCTGCTCTTACTGTTTAACCTATATATTTTTTAACGTAATATACAATGGTATTTATTTAATTTACATACTCTAATATAGTTATTAAAACTAATTATACTGATGCAGTTCGTATTGTAAACAATCAACCTGGGAATTTAATTTTAAGATTTTACCACAACTCTACTCCACTATAATATTCAAATAATAAATTATAAACAACAATAACAAAATTTCTGAAATATAAGTAATACGATTCTAACCATATTTCAACGCACCTTAATAATTTAACATATTAAAACTAGTTAACGAAGAGAAAATAAATATATAAATACATAACAATTTGAACAACCAACAATTAACATAAAAATAACAACTCAATAAACAAAATATAAATAACTCTAATAAATAAAAACAATAAATACAGCAACTAATAAATAAGAAAAACAATAAATACCCAAGCACTCTAATAATTATGCTCAGTATTTGAGCCCAATTAAAATAAACATTTAATTTTGAACTTTTTAAAATTATTATGAAAAATTTCGATGTTCGACCCTCTGTTGATGATCCGATTATAAGACCTCATCAACCGGCAGAAAGGTGTAGACGCATGTTCTCCAGTCCGTGACAACGCAATGGAGAAGAGGGCATTACTCCTGCTGTTGAAGCCCGGAACTCGAAACGACAGGGCCGCCAAGCTGGCAGAGTCATCCACAATACAACGACAGGGCCGCCAAGCTGGCAGAGTCATCCACAATACAACGACAGGGCCGCCAAGCTGGCAGAGTCATCCACAATACAACGACAGGGCCGCCAAGCTGGCAGTCATCCACACTACTCCGTACCAGTTTAATTAGGAGAATCAACTCTAAAAGCGTTCTCCTCAGGTCCAGGCTCCGGAAACCAAACATGTCAACTAACACATCACATGGAATCTCAAATATTAAAACAGTTGAAATTCAAAAACTTTAAAAATCTTTTTTTGAACTTTCTCTGTTGCCTCAAGGTGAACAACATAAACAGGACGCCATATTAATGCAATGCACTCCTATCTCGACCTGACCAGGGAGTTATAAACCTTAATTAATGTTTCAACCCTTTTAAAATTAATACTCTGTCTGAAAACAAAACTCATTATTCTACTAGCCGAGGCTATACATGCTTTAACATGTGAATTAAAAGATAATGTTTGATCAATGAGAACTCCTAAATCTTTAATTTTGCCCACTCAAGAGATGATTTTTACATTTAAAAAGTAATCACGGCTCACATAGAACTTTGATCTTATGAACGTCATAACATGACATTTTGAAACATTAAAAGCTATTCTATTAATTATACTCCACTGAAATACGCTCAAGATCACGATGAAGTTCAGCAGTATCTTCTATATTCTTTAAAAACTTGAAAATGTTTAAATCATCAGCGAATATAAGTGCCTCAGCATATACAATAAAATCAATTAAATCATTAATTAAGATAGTAAAGAGTCAGGGCCTAAGTTTGAGCACTGTGGCAATCCTGATTGAACAATAAATGTTGGAGAGTAAGCCAACAATTTCTTTATAAAAAACAAATTGTTTTCGACTTACAATGTATGACTTACAAAATTGTAACCAATTATTTTAGGGTTCCGTAAACATGAAGTTTATTCAATAGAAGTGACTGATCAACTTTATCAAATGCTTTAGCTAGGTCGAGAAATAAGGCATCCGTCTGCACACCGGAGTCCAGACCAGAGAAAACATAATTTGTAAATTTTAATAAATTTGTGCTAACTGGACGTCCCAGTAAAAGATCCATGTTGAGCAACAGTGATTTATTTCTTTACACGATTAAATAAATAGATCCTATTTATGAATGACCATCTCAAACATTTTAGCAGGAATTGGCAAAACCACTACTGGTCTACAGTTAATTATTTGTGAATTAATTTAGTGAACGTGGAAACAATTTAGTACATTTTCATTTCTCAGGAAAAATGTTTGATTCTAAACTCAAATTGTATAAAAATGTTAAAGGTTTGATCAATAAATCAGAACACCCTTTGAAAAGATACTGAGGAAGCAAATCAGGCCCTGTAGTAGATTTAGACTAACTTTTTTATTACTTTTATTACATCCTGCTCACGTATACATATACAATACCATATACATACATGGTATTGATCCATTCTCCTACCCATATTAGTACTCTACGGTGATATTTAATACTTTTATTTTCTCTCTTTCTAAATTCACTTTTGACTAATTTATGAAAGTATTTCTTAATATAAATGCTTGTGTGCTAATACCTAACCTGTATCCAGCTCTCAACTCTCACCATATATATGACACGTAACTAGTCCAGTTAGTTACAAAATAATTTAGTACAAGTGTCCCGTAGTTATTTGTATTACAATTAATAAGAAGACAGCGATGTTGTTATATAATGTGAACGTAACATAAAGTATAAAGTTTCTAGATGAATGGGCTCGATACGACCAAAGTTAAATCTATCACAAGTGAAATATGAGTTTATCTTGACTGAACTGTTACTGTTCAACTTGAACTCGGAATTTATGAGCCATAAACCTTGAACCAGGCTACTGGTGACGAATAACAAAATTGTAAAACTTACTTTTCTTGGTCCCTTTTCTTTTAACATAGTTTTAATCACTTGTTTGTGATCAATATACAAAAATACTGTTTGCATCATTTTCAAGTTGCAAAATTAGTTTTTATTGGATTCCACAATACTATAAACATTTTAAAAGTAAAATATTGTTTTAAAAGAAAACTTTTATTTATCAATATAAGTTGTTTAATTCTGGCATTATTATAAGTAGATAACGTGAAATAAAATATTTCTGCTATGCCAACCATTTTGGTAAAGTATAAGGAAGTATATTATAATAATCAAAGATTAATGCAACCCCTAACCAGATAGGCCGACTTAGAGTATCTCCCATCTTAACAACTGAAGTGAATTATTGGGCTACAGCTGAAGTACGTTAGTGTTGTACGACAACAAATCAAGTAGTCAAAACATACGGCAATACATCCATATATAACCAGATAGGCCGACTTACAGTATCTCCCATCTTAACAACTGAAGTGAATTATTGGGCTACAGCTGAAGTTCGTTAGTGTTGTACGACAACAAATCAAGTAGTCAAAACATACGGCAATACATCCATATATAATATTAATGCAACACTTAACCAGATAGGCCGACTTACAGTATCTCCCATCTTAACTATCTGAAGTGAATTATTGGGCTACAGCTGAAGTTCGTTAGTGTTGTACGACAACAAATCAAGTAGTCAAAACATACGGAAATACATCCATATATAACCAGATAGGCTGACTTACAGTATCTCCCATCTTAACAACTGAAGTGAATTATTGGGCTACAGCTGGAGTACGTTAGTGTTGTACGACAACAAATCAAATAGTCAAAACATACGGCAATACATCCATATATAACCAGATAGGCCGACTTACAGTATCTCCCATCTTAACAACTGAAGTGAATTATTGGGCTACAGCTGGAGTACGTTAGTGTTGTACGACAACAAATCAAATAGTCAAAACATACGGCAATACATCCATATATAACCAGATAGGCCGAATTACAGTATCTCCCATCTTAACAACTGAAGTGAATTATTGGGCCACAGCTGAAGTACGTTAGTGTTGTACGACAGCAAATCAAATAGTCAAACCTACGGCAATACATCCATATATAACCAGTTAGGCCGACTTACAGTATCTCCCATCTTAAATAACTGAAGTGAATTATTGGGCTACAGCTGAAGTACGTTAGTGTTGTACGACAACAAATCAAGTAGTCAAACCTACGGCAATACATCCATATATAACCAGATAGGTCGACTTACAGTATCTCCCATCTTAAATAACTGAAGTGAATTATTGGGCTACAGCTGAAGTACGTTAGTGTTGTACGACAACAAATCAAGTAGTCAAAACATACGGCAATACATCCATATATAACCAGATAGGCCGACTTACAGTATCTCCCATCTTAAATAACTGAAGTGAATTATTGGGCTACAGCTGAAGTACGTTAGTGTTGTACGACAACAAATCAAGTAGTCAAAACATACGGCAATACATCCATATATAACCAGATAGGCCGACTTACAGTATCTCCCATCTTAACAACTGAAGTGAATTATTGGGCTACAGCTGAAGTACGTTAGTGTTGTACGACAACAAATCAAATAGTTAAACCTACGGCAATACATCCATATATAACCAGATAGGCCGACTTACAGTATCTCCCATCTTAAATAACTGAAGTGAATTATTGGGCTACAGCTGAAGTACGTTAGTGTTGTACGACAACAAATCAAATAGTTAAACCTACGGCAATACATCCATATATAACCAGATATGTCGACTTACAGTATCTCCCATCTTAAATAACTGAAGTGAATTATTGGGCTACAGCTGAAGTACGTTAGTGTTGTACGACAACAAATCAACTAGTTAAACCTACGGCAATACATCCATATATAACCAGATAGGTCGACTTACAGTATCTCCCATCTTAAATAACTGAAGTGAATTATTGGGCTACAGCTGAAGTACGTTAGTGTTGTACGACAACAAATCAAGTAGTCAAAACATACGGCAATACATCCATATATAACCAGATAGGCCGACTTACAGTATCTCCCATCTTAAATAACTGAAGTGAATTATTGGGCTACAGCTGAAGTACGTTAGTGTTGTACGACAACAAATCAACTAGTTAAACCTACGGCAATACATCCATATATAACCAGATAGGTCGACTTACAGTATCTCCCATCTTAAATAACTGAAGTGAATTATTGGGCTACAGCTGAAGTACGTTAGTGTTGTACGACAACAAATCAAGTAGTCAAAACATACGGCAATACATCCATATATAACCAGATAGGCCGACTTACAGTATCTCCCATCTTAACAACTGAAGTGAATTATTGGGCTACAGCTGAAGTACGTTAGTGTTGTACGACAACAAATCAAATAGTTAAACCTACGGCAATACATCCATATATAACCAGATAGGTCGACTTACAGTATCTCCCATCTTAAATAACTGAAGTGAATTATTGGGCTACAGCTGAAGTACGTTAGTGTTGTACGACAACAAATCAAGTAGTCAAAACATACGGCAATACATCCATATATAACCAGATAGGTCGACTTACAGTATCTCCCATCTTAAATAACTGAAGTGAATTATTGGGCTACAGCTGAAGTACGTTAGTGTTGTACGACAACAAATCAAATAGTCAAAACATACGGCAATACATCCATATATAACCAGATAGGTCGACTTACAGTATCTCCCATCTTAACAACTGAAGTGAATTATTGGGCTACAGCTGAAGTACGTTAGTGTTGTACGACAACAAATCAACTAGTCAAAACATACGGCAATACATCCATATATAACCAGATAGGCTGACTTACAGTATCTCCCATCTTAACAACTGAAGTGAATTATTGGGCTACAGCTGAAGTACGTTAGTGTTGTACGACAACAAATCAAGTAGTCAAAACATACGGCAATACATCCATATATAACCAGATAGGCCGACTTACAGTATCTCCCATCTTAACAACTGAAGTGAATTATTGGGCTACAGCTGGAGTACGTTAGTGTTGTACGACAACAAATCAAATAGTCAAAACATACGGCAATACATCCATATATAACCAGATAGGCCGACTTACAGTATCTCCCATCTTAACAACTGAAGTGAATTATTGGGCTACAGCTGGAGTACGTTAGTGTTGTACGACAACAAATCAAATAGTCAAAACATACGGCAATACATCCATATATAACCAGATAGGCCGACTTACAGTATCTCCCATCTTAACAACTGAAGTGAATTATTGGGCTACAGCTGGAGTACGTTAGTGTTGTACGACAACAAATCAAATAGTCAAAACATACGGCAATACATCCATATATAACCAGATAGGTCGACTTACAGTATCTCCCATCTTAAATAACTGAAGTGAATTATTGGGCTACAGCTGAAGTACGTTAGTGTTGTACGACAACAAATCAAGTAGTCAAAACATACGTCAATACATCCATATAAAATATCAATCAATACTACTAATGAACTTATCCAAGGCATCTATTGACACTTTAATTTTCTCTCTTTTCCAATACGCTTTTGACTGTTTTTTATAAAAGCATTTTTAATATAAATGTTTGTAAATGTTCCTAATTTTAGATTTTTAAAATGTTAATTCTATTGAATGTTATTGAACTTTAACACCACTTTAAATGTTTGAAAGAATATTATTTATTAGTTCAATAATTGTCACTTCATGTAGTATATTATTATTATTATATATTAATACGTAATATTATATCCTACTTCTTCTTCCATAGCTAAGATACAGTTAGTAAACGTCTATTAATTTATTTTTACTTTTATTATTTTAGTTACTGTAATAATTAATTACGACTTTTATCTACGACGAATGACACTAAAATGGTACACTACCTACCATTTATCTACGACGAATGACACTAAAATGGTACACTACCTAGCATTATACTACGACGAATGACACTAAAATGGTACACTACCCACCATTTTACTACGACGAATGACACTAAAATGGTACACTACCTACCATTTTACTACGACGAATGACACTAAAATGGTACACTACCTACCATTTTACTACGACGAATGACACTAAAATGGTACACTACCTACCATTTATCTATGACGAATGACACTAAAATGGTACACTACCTACCATTTTACTACGACGAATGACACTAAAATGGTACACTACCTACCATTTTACTACGACGAATGACACTAAAATGGTACACTACCTAGCATTTTACTACGACGAATGACACTAAAATGGTACACTACCTACCATTTTACTACGACGAATGACACTAAAATGGTACACTACCTACCATTTATCTACGACGAATGACACTAAAATGGTACACTACCTAGCATTTTACTACGACGAATGACACTAAAATGGTACACTACCTACCATTTTACTACGACGAATGAAACTAAATTGGTTCACTACCTACCATTTATCTATGACGAATGACACTAAAATGGTTCACTACCCCACCCGCCCGATGAATGGTTACTACGACGAATGACACTAAAATGGTACACTACCTACCATTTTACTACGACGAATGACACTAAAATGGTACACTACCTACCATTTTACTACGACGAATGACACTATAACGGTACACTACCTACCATTTATCTATGACGAATGACACTAAAATGGTACACTACCTACCATTTTACTACGACGAATGACACTAAAATGGTACACTACCTACCATTTTACTACGATGAATGACACTAAAATGGTACACTACCTACCATTTTACTACGACGAATGTCACTAAAATGGTACACTACCTACCATTTTACTACGACGAATGACACTAAAATGGTACACTACCTACCATTTATCTATGACGAATGACACTAAAATGGTACACTACCTAGCATTTTACTACGATGAATTAGCATTTTACTACGATGAATTTTAGACACATTAGTGTCTAAAATGGTTCATAACCTACCAAAGCAATTTTTTTACTTATCTTAATAATATAATTCGTAAATAAATTTGCCAAAATGAAGTTTTGAGTCTATGAAAACTATATAATATAGTTGGATAATTCAATATTATTGTATTGTTGTTTGTCATTAAAAATTTATACTTTATGTATTATTTTTATTAATTTCGAAATATTTTTTAAGTAACTACATTGCAACACCGCTGTCATTTTATACCTCCATTTTGATTCACTGGAGCATATCAAAAACAAACAAGGGTGAAGTCTTGTAATCAGACCTTTTCCATTGTTTTTGCTCATCTTCCGGATGACTAACCAAGACAAAAACATCGTGCCCCTTCAGCCCCGAGGTAATATTCAAACTACTTCCTTCTACTCTTCATTTAGAATAGTTAGCTCGTATTTTATATTTTTCTATTATAAGCAAAAGGCAAGAGGTATGAAAATAAATAATTATATAGGGATAATGTAGTTATTTATTTTATTTTTTGATATTATCTTGCATACAAATATATTATTTTTATATTTACTGAAACAATTCCAAGAGGTCTACTTAATTTGATTAAGGGTTTTACAACGTTGTTTCTAAACGACGTTTGATCGCTAAATTAAAAAAAAAAGGTTGAAGTGTTTAGGGAAGCCTTAAAACTAACTTTCCTAAACTAAGCTAAATTAACAAATGCAACTAATTTTGACAGCTGAAAACACAATAACAATATTAATATGAGTTATGACACAATTTTTCGAATAACAGAAATGTATATTAATCATTCCTTCAACTTATTTTTTACGTGAAAGTATTATTGTTCAACACAAGTTATTATATACTTAAATAGTTTTCTGTATAAATGTATATCTTTAAAGGGATCAAACCGTCTGTTTTATATTGTCATTATCTGAAAAGCATGCATAGAAACCTTATAATAAATGTTATAAAATTGTTTATTATAATTGATTGATTGATGGTAATTAGTAATTAATATTTGATGAGACAATTGGAAAATACGTGAAATGACATTGTTCACAGAGGGGTGAGGCTTATTTATCAATGAAACTACCATTGATGGTGAACAATTTTGCACTAACTGTGGTATTATACAGTAAATCTCATGCAAAGGCATCATAAATATCGGTAGAAAAACCATATCTGCTATTTGATATAGTATATAAACTTTTAAGTGAAAAAAGCTCTTTTATAAATTTAGAATATATTGTTTGGATAAAGCCAGTTCCAACTGTTCAAACAAAAGCTGACAATGCAGGTCTTTGTTGAGCATTTACAAGGGAAAATTACTATCGTGTTTAACTCCTGAACTTTCTAAAGCATTAACGTAACTGCCACACATATAGACTTGATCACTTATAATACATGGTTTTACGTGTTTGTTATTATTTGTTCTGTTCATTATTATATTAGTAAAGTAGTTAAAAAGACAACACTTATTGTTGTTCTCAGTACTCTCTATATTGTTGTTACTATTGTTATATTGTTGTTCTTAGTACTCTCTATATTATTGTTCTCAGTACTCTCTATATTGTTGTTACTATTGTTATATTGTTGTTCTTAGTACTCTCTATATTGTTGTTACTATTGTTGATATTATTATATTGTTGTTCTCAATACTCTCTATATTGTTGTTACTATTGTTATATTGTTGTTCTTAGTACTCTATATTGTTGTTACTATTGTTATATTGTTGTTTTTAGTACTCTATATTGTTGTTACTATTGTTATATTGTTGTTCTTAGTACTCTCTATATTGTTATTACTTATTCTCTCTAAGTTGAACTTATTTTAAGCTAATAAAGAACCAGACATAAGATTACAACACGATTTGTGCGTATTTTAAGGGGAATATGAATGATTGATTAAATTTGTGTAGGAGAGTGAGGATGACATGTGTAGTCTGGTTACTAACCATGTACAGATGTCCTTATAAACAGACCAGTGACCTACAGATTATGGAGTCATAAGGAAGAATTAATAAATGTAAATGAATATCTTTCTTTATTTTTACACAAAAATGTCAAGATGAGTGAAGAGTTGTTTTCCCTAAGGGTAGATTGATGGGTTGAGACATGAGCTTTTACGTCAGGTAGCTCCTGTCTCACTTCACTCATGGGGTCGTGTATGAATGTTTATGATATAAAACACATACAATTATGGTGTATATTGTTGTCACGAAGAAAGCTGATATCCGTCTAACAAACTACACCCCATAAAGAGAATTAGGTTTTTTAAAACAGATTATAAAAAAATGGTTACTACATGTCAACACTAATTAATACATGTAAAAATTCATTAATACATTTTGAAATTCGGTGGCGTGGTGGCTCAGTAGCTAAGGCTTCGGACTGCGGAGGGCAAGGTTCAAGGTTCGAATCTCCACTGAGCCAACGGTCGATACTTGAATAAAGTTCACGTACATACCTGCAGGCCCATGTGAATTGGCAAGTGAAGTTTTATAAAAAATATAATAAAAAGAAATAAATGTTGTATTTTTACAAAAAAATAAAAATAAAAAATTGGAATTTTTAAGATTGAATGACTATATTACACTACTCAGCTGATAATTTAATTGGAAGTTTTAATTTTTTTCGAAGTTTACAGACACGTCACAGTTAGGACACTTATATATAGTGTATATTTGTCCATTGTGGATCCTTTAAGAGCTGTCCTCGTTTTGAAAGAAATACTTCGATTAAGCATTGATGAAAGGGACAAGACCATCATTGACTTATTTCTTCAAATTCACACTAATCCTCTCTAAAATAAAATAAACCCTATGAACCTTCTCAATTAGGGTAAAATATTTCCTATTTTAATTTTAGTTATAGTTTAAACTATATACTTAAATATAAAGTGGGTGGCGATTGATTACTTTTTGCATGAAGTAATTATTTATTACAAAACATTTGTTGCTAAACAGTTTCATATCAAGTTACAAATTCGTTGTGCTAAATCTCATTCCTTAGAAAAAAGTGAAAATAAATAGTTTCTTTACTGGTAGGAGTACAATAGATTCCTTGATAGTTAATAGTCCAGTGGTTTACTGTCTAGAAAGCTATTGTTACAATGTAAATATAATAATTTTGGAAACATTTTAGTTCGATTTGTCATCATTAAACATTGCTTGCTCATCTTCTATGTGTAAATAAAATTTTAGTTTTTACACATAGTCTGAAGATGTCAAACTTTTAACAAAACATCTCAGGACACATTTTTTGACTATATACGTCATAATTGTAAAGGTGGGAGAAGGGCCGTCAACATCGTACATGTCTAGGTGGATGGGAGGGGAATCAATATTTTACTGTCTGCGTAGGTGAGAAGGACATGGACGTCATACTTGGAAGGGTTGGAAGAAGAGCTGTCAATGTCGTACATGTCTGTGTGGATGGGAGGGGCATAAATATTTTACTGTGTGCGTATGTGGGAAGGAGATTGATGTTACAATTGTAAGGGTGGAGAGAAGATCCGTCACATCGTACATGTCTGGGTGGATTGGACGGGAATCAATATTTTACTGCCTGCGTAGGTGGGAAGAGCATTGACGTTACAGTTGGAAGGGCGGAAAGGAGAGCCGTCAACACCGTACTTGTCTGGGTAGGTCTGCGTAGGTGGGAAGTGCGTCAACGTCATAATTGTAAAGGTAAGTGGTCGTGTTTTTAACATCGTATGTGTTTGGAGGTGGGGGGGTGGGGGTTGAAAGGACATCAGAATTTAGACTTGTCTGTAAGGATTATTAAAAACTGTATAGAAAAATGATACCTTTATTTAAGAATTTATTGTTGTTTACCTGTACATTCGTTAATTCATAGTTCATAATAATGGTTCTTCTTGTTTAATGATGGTTTTGATTTAAAGTTGGTCATTTTGTTGCCATTTTGGCTTAAAAAATACCTTTGAGTACTTGGAGCTGTTTTGGAGTTGCAATGTTTCACGGTGCATTTATTTAATGCCAATTGAAGGTTCTTTTGTTATATTACAATTAATTGTTTTTATAGATATTTCTAATAGTTTCCCCAAATAACTGTTGTGTTTGAGTTACGTTATGTTTTTAATGCCCATTACAATATCTGTAAGTAAAAACTTTACATTAAAAAACATTATTTAGTGTGATGTAATATTTTAGACAAAACTAAATAAACAGATGGAACAGGATGTAACGTGAAATTTAATTATACTTTAGTTGTATAATACAGTGATTATATGATTTAATTTAGTTGATTTTGGTGTTTTAAATATGCAAATTAATCATATTGTTTGAACTGTTGCAAAGTTCGCTGGCCGTAATTAGGCCGGATAGTTTCATTTCATGGTTTGTTTACTTTACAAATTGAGTAATTTTAATAGCTTATGATTTTATTATAATTCAATCTATTTCAAAGTATTATGATATTTCTTTCTATCAATTTTAATTCGTACCTTTGAATTATCGATTTGTAGTAGGATATCTAGATTGAGTAAGAAGCCCCATGAAAATAATAACCATTAATAATGTTATAACATTACAATGTTCCAATTAAAGTACCGTTATACGTTTATATAACAATGGATTGTTAATGTTATTTATGTTTAGGTCAGCAATGCTACAACCCGTTTATTTAAATATTTATTATTGAATGAATATGAAATATTCTTTTTTGCACTCTAAAATATTATAAACTTTTTTTGAAAGAATCTTAGTACAGACTCTGCCTTTAAAGATTTATTTGTTAATTTAAGTATATAGTAAATATTATTCTCTGTATAATACTGTACTTTGTAGTTTGTAGCTTTAAGAAGGATAAAGAATATTCTATTCCATCCTACTGCTACTGTACTTTGTCTTAATTATACTACTTACAATTGTAATTGAAGTGTCCGGCAAATGAGAATGATATGTGGTATTCAAATAAATACCTTATCATCCCACAAGTCTGCAGCTTCTTTTCTGGTATTATCAACCATCCGCGTGTCGTGATAGAGGAGACATAATGGTATTATCAAACATCCGCGTGTCGTGATAGAGAAGCCACAATGGTATTATCAACCATCCACGTGTCGTGATAGAGGAGGCACAATGGTATTATCAACCATCCGCGTGTCGTAATAGAGGAGCCACAATGGTATTATCAACCATCCGCGTGTCGTGATAGAGGAGACACAATGGTATTATCAACCATCCGCGTGTCGTGATAGAGGAGACACAATGATATTATCAACCATCCGCGTGTCGTGATAGAGGAGACACAATGGTATTATTAACCATCCGCGTGTCGTGATAGAGGAGACATAATTGATTTTTTGAGGTGTCCGAACAAATAATCTCTTTCCCAAAGTTTAGTCGATCAAACAACAAAATACAAGTAATTGACAAAAATGTATTACGTCTAAAAAAGATTTAATATTGGATATGTCTCAAAGAAACTATAATTTATTCTCTAATTTCTTTTACCAATATTACACTTTTTCAACAAATCACACTGCATGAAATCCATTTAAGTTTAAAATACTTAATCTGTCACTTTATTTGTTGGGATTGCATGTTTTATTTGCTTATTTTGTAATATTCCTAATCCTTAGTGCTTAGAATAAAATTTGCAAAGATAACATTTGTTTTTCTACACAAACATTCAAATATATTTTATAACTGGAAGAGATTGTATCTGTCAATAATATAGGTAGGCTTTAGAGATATTAGGTGATAGGACACTGATTCTCATCCAGTAATGTTAGTGGAAAACAGGGCAAGTGAAATGACAGAACGCCTGCCACTGGTAAATGTAATTGAGACACATCATTCATTTTGCCTATCCAAGAGACTCACGGCACTTCTGATGTAACCAACGTTATGCAAGATAAATTATTTGACCTTTAATAATTCGTGGAATTACTTGTGAAGAATGTACAGATACGTTCTACAAATAAGCTCTCATCGGGTTAAAATTCGGCCCTTTACTGCACGATTGTTTATTTTTTAAGTAAAATAAATATATAAAAAAGCTAATATACATAGAAAAATAATTTAAAAGAATTATCACTTTAAATATTATGATCATTTGTGCTGTAAACAGTGTTTGAAGACTCTCCGTAAAGACACACCAAACGTTTTCACGTCGTTATAATTAAAAATGAAACCATAATTAATTGGAATCTACTACATTCCAAATTACCACAAATAACATCATATGTTCATTCGGTCTCATAAATAACTAAACTAATCTAATTAAATAAAACAAACATTTCAAATAGGCATTATATTTACAGCCACACATTTTCTGTAAGTAATACATTTTGAGAACTATTGTGGTATGTATAAAAGAAAATTCCCTAGTTGTGTAAGCATGAATATAGACGTTACACTTGACGCACTTTGGCGATATTTTAGCGAGGCTATTATCATATTTCAGGGCAGGCGATTTCAACAGAATCTCCTTCAGTAACGGCTAGTTTGATCTAGAGCAAGCAAAATTTGTTCGTTTGTTAAATGATCAGATACTTTGAACACAATAACTGAAATAAAACACTAATATCCACCAAAAAAGTAGACATAATAACACCTAAACACCTTGTTTACAAAGCAGTTCACTCGAACTGGGAACTGATTTAGTACGGGTTTGAGGACGAACAGACACATTTTAATTATTTGATTACGTTGTTTAGTGGAATCAACTGATAAATATAAGATATAATAAAACTATGAATGCTCTCATTAATTCTGTGAATAATTTTTTTACTACCCAAATATGGTGTAGTAACAAATAAAACACAAATAAATAATTAGCTTTCACTAATAAACTTTTAGGTAGTGGCATCTAGGATAGAAACACATAACTACGTAGTGAACATCGTTTGGGTTCAAGTTGAAAATTGTTCAGCCTGCCTTCCCCAGTCCAGGAAGCCTTTGTATGAATACATTTGGTTTGGGCTTTGTAAGAGCCACTGTGCAGTAAGAAGTTTTGAAATACTGACTGAATAAATTAAAGAAAAGAGGAAAAGGACGTTTGTTAAGAGAACGTTTTGGAAAGATGGCAGGAGCCTGTATACTGACCCTCGAAGTATGATGATTGACTGAACATGGAGTCAAGTTCTGCAGAGCTATTGGTTATGTCCTGAGACTATTGACAGGTTGGTAGAGCTTCATAGCCAATTTGCTTGAATTTTACATCTGGGCCAAAAACTGAATTACTGTCAGCCAAAAATTATAAAGTGCACCAGAGTTTGAAGGTTGTTTTTTAAGGAACTAGGAGGCGTACGAAAATCTAATCACACCATAGTTATCCTCATTTAATTATACGTTATGATACTGTATATGCATTTTTTGCGTAACGTTGGCTACATCAGAAGTGCCATGAGTCTCTTGGATAGGCAAAATGAATGATGTGTCTCAATTGCATTCACCAGTGGCAGGCGTTCTGCCATTTCACTTTGCGACTCGTTTCACTAGGTCTGTTTTCTACTAACAAGACTAGATGTGAACGAGTTTCCTAACATCTAATATCTCGAAAGCCTACCTTTAGTATTAACAGATAAAATTTGTTGTAGTTATTAATATGTTGTTACGCAGAAATGCAAATTTTATCTTTTCAAAATTAATTCTAAGCACTAAGGATTAGACATATTACAAATAAAAGAAAAGTAAACTTGCAATCCCACCAAATAAAGTGGCCAAAGTTACTATGCGTTTTAAACACATAAGTAGTAGATTGGTGGGTGAAATAGACTCACTTTCGGGTATCTTCGGGTCGATTTTCCAAGATGGCGACCACGTTCGGGTATCTTCGGGTCACGTGACCACCCCGAGCTCTGATTGGTCAATTTTTTATGACGTCATCCAGATGGCGGCGCCCATTTCCCACCAAATTTTCTAACCTCACTTTTCCTAACCTCAAATTCCCGCCAAATTTCCCACGCTTTTCCCGGAATTCCCCAAAATTCCCGATTTTCCCCCAAATTCCCGATTTTCCCGAAATTACCTTACTTTTTCCCCAATTTTCCCGATTTTCCTCCAAATTCCCACATCATACTATATGAAATTCACTGTTAACCTTGTTATACTATATAAAATTCATTGTTAACCTAACTTTTTCCATATTATACTATATAAAATGAACTTTTCTTGTCCAATATGGCGTCTTTTTCCATATTATACTATATAAAATGAACTTTTTTTGTCCAATATGCCATGATATACTATATAAAATTCACTTTTTTTGTCCAATATGGCGTCTTTTTCCATGATATACTATATAAAATGAACTTTTTTGTCCAATATGGCGTCTTTCCCACCCAAAATTCCCTCCAAAATTCCTTATCCAATATGGCGTCTTTCCCTATATAAAATGCACTTTTTGTCCAATATGGCGTCTTTCCCTATATAAAATGGACTTTTTGTCCAATATGGCGTCTTTTTCCATGTTATACTATATAAAATGCACTTTTTTGTCCAATATGGCATCTTTCCCTATATAAAATGGACTTTTTTGTCCAATATGGTGTCTTTTTCCATGTTAGACTATATAAAATGGACTTTTTTGTCCAATATGACGTCTTTCCCACCCAAAATTCCCTCCAAAATTCCTTATCCAATATGGCGGACTTTACACTATAATAAATGTAAAAAGATGACAACCGGATCCAAGATGGCGGGTACTTCCGGCGACTGTCGGCTACCTTCGTACGCTCTTAGCCTATGATGCACACGTCGTCTGCTGGTCGGGCACGCATGCGCCCCTTGTTACTCTACTCATATATACACTACTCCATATACTCTATGTGCTCGACCCGATCGTAGCGCACCTGGTGGCAAAACTTAGCGCATCCTTTCGGAAACATGACACCTTCGGAAGGGAAGTCCCCGTGGGAAAATTCCCTCCCTCAAATTCGGTCTTTATACTATACAAAATGCACTCTTCCCATCTCATACTATATAAAATGCAAAAGATAGTGGTCATTTACATATGTACTATATAAAATGCTTTCGTGTACTTCCGGCGACCGTCGGCTACCTTCGTACACGTCGTCTGCTGGTCTGACGCACACCCAAATGCCACGCTCTGATTGGTTACCTCCCTACTTTACAAATAACATTTCTCACACGTACTGTTAGACTACTTATTTAATTTAATTTTTCTCAAATTTTAACAAATACACAGTTAACATACGCTCTTAGCTTTGGGTACTCATCCACGGCTTCCTACACTGTTACCTATATCGAATCACAGATCATACTCAAGCCCCTACTTAACACTCCAGGCAGGTAATACACGTTTTTAATTAATTATTTATTCAAAAATGAAGGGACAATTCTTTTTATTTAATCTGTTTATAATTTGTAATACACTGTTATCCTATCCATTTTAATTAATTTTTTATTTTATATTAAATACACAGTTAACATACGCTCTTACCTTCAACTACCATCTACTTCTGGATACCTTTGTATTAACCTGACATCCTCTAAACATAACACGCTAGCTTAACGCTCTTACCCATGCCTAACCGAACTATCCAACTGTACTTACAAAGTCTACTCGGGCTTTATCAGTCCGTTACTACAAGCTTCACATTTTCTTTCATTAACTATAACAATTTCCTATTTTCGCCCACCTTTGCATGCATGTACATCTTACCTAGGTTACATTACTTACTTTTATTATCAAATCTGTGGACTCAAATACCTCAATTCCCATCCACGTACATATCCAGAACCCATCAGCCCCCCTACATAACGAAACAAGCACACCTACCTTCACTTCCTCTCCACAATCATTCCTTCCTTTGTACCGACACTCGAGGACTAATTCACTAACATTTCACAACCTATATACTAGTTATTGGACTGCAGTGCAATGGCAGTCCAAGAGTTCTCGCGCAACACAAGCTGACCTTTGAGGTCAGTGTTATATTGATTGCTATTTTAATTGGCACCAGACGGACTGCATATCAACCACATGCTAACCCAAGAGGTCAAGTTTTGTGATATCAGTCTGAGGTCAGTTTTATATTGTTTCCTATTAAAATATAAAGTGTTTGGTTTCAAATATACAGATTTTACTTAACCTACCAATTGAACAAGTTTCAAACATGTATGACCCGGCAACCTTACCATATTTCGTCTATTATTAAACAAAACGAAAGAATTATTGGTATTATAGTCCCGTACTTTAAAAAAAAGAGAGCAATAATAATTTATTTACACACTACGTTTTATTCAGTAAAATCAATTGATATTCTTGTTATTACCAATTATCATACGTAATACATAGAACCTTTTACAATAATTTGTGCTTTATATTTAAATTATTACGAGTAAACTTAATTTTAACAAAGTTTTATCAATTTGTTTTGTTGTAAATTCCATAATTTATAAAAATGCTAACACATTACATGTGTAATAATGAGAGATCGTACATCAAATTATACCGTATTTTCTAAAGTTTTTATAGTTTAGGTAGGATTTTAAACAATATGTATAGCATTTATAACCGAATTATTGTATGTTAACCAACCTAAACTTACAAATAACAATTATTATATCCACAAACACATGATAAATGAAGTGTAATAACCTCAAACACAAGATAATTCCTCACACTTTATATACACCATAGCAATACACTATTTACTGTATTTGAGACGTTAATCGTAGAGGTATGGGTCTTGAATGAATGTAGTCTTTGTTACTAACTAAGGCTGCTGGACCCTTTGATATATCATCTATTAACAACACAATAGTCAGAGAAACTATGACATGGAACCCAAACCCCTTAAAATTTAGTTAAAATGTCCATAAATAGGGTTATTTGTGTACAAAATATGTTATAATTCCCTAAAAGCAATAAAATACAGTGTCATAACAACGATATTTGTCCTAAACATTAAAAATTCCTTTAAAATACTCTTATAGAACCCCAGTTTTAGCTCAAAACAACGTACAAAACTGATGTAACACTTGTAAATTAATTGTTTAACCTACATAGCTATTTAGTTGACTCCAAACATTTGACAAAGTGTAAGTACCCAATATGAATAAATTCTCTATAATGTTCACATTTTAAGCTTGATTTTAACAAAACCTGGTGCTATTGATTCTTTGCACATTAAACAAATAAACAAATAGTTAGTTGAAACGTCTCTGTTGTAGAAACCGTGGTATTAACAGTAAGAAAGTTTGGTTTCTTTTGACTATAATATACTCGATCAGAAAATGCATATACACCACTCCCAAAGACCCAAACACATGGAGAACCTACTTACTGAACACACAGGCATCTTTACAGACCACATACCATACCGACACATCATAAAACCATGACTTAACAGTCCACTCAAACATACTCAAAACACAACACCTCTGATAGATAATCCACCTAAACACTACATAAAACCTATGATTGACACTCAACATTCATGGATGACCACCTAACCATACATACGTACACCATAAAAACATGACTTAACAGTCCACTCAAACATACTCAAAACACAACACCTCTGATAGATAATCCACCTAAACACTACATAAAACCTATGATTGACACTCAACATTCATGGATGACCACCTAACCATACATACGTACACCATAAAACCATGACTTAACAGTCCACTCAAACATACTCAAAACACAACACCTCTGATAGATAATCCACCTAAACACTACATAAAACCTATGATTGACACTCAACATTCATGGATGACCACCTAACCATACATACGTACACCATAAAACCATGACTTAACAGTCCACTCAAACATACTCAAAACACAACACCTCTGATAGATAATCCACCTAAACACTACATAAAACCTATGATTGACACTCAACATTCATGGATGACCACCTAACCATACATACGTACACCATAAAACCATGACTTAACAGTCCACTCAAACATACTCAAAACACAACACCTCTGATAGATAATCCACCTAAACACTACATAAAACCTATGATTGACACTCAACATTCATGGATGAACACCTAACCATACATACGTACACCATAAAACCATGACTTAACAGTCCACTCAAACATACTCAAAACACAACACCTCTGATAGATAATCCACCTAAACACTACATAAAACCTATGATTGACACTCAAGATTCATGGATGACCACCTAACCATACATACGTACACCATAAAACCATGACTTAACAGTCCACTCAAACATACTCAAAACACAACACCTCTGATAGATAATCCACCTAAACACTACATAAAACCTATGATTGACACTCAACATTCATGGATGACCACCTAACCATACATACGTACACCATAAAACCATGACTTAACAGTCCACTCAAACATACTCAAAACACAACACCTCTGATAGATAATCCACCTAAACACTACATAAAACCTATGATTGACACTCAACATTCATGGATGACCACCTAACCATACATACGTACACCATAAAAACATGACTTAACAGTCCACTCAAACATACTCAAAACACAACACCTCTGATAGATAATCCACCTAAACACTACATAAAACCTATGATTGACACTCAACATTCATGGATGACCACCTAACCATACATACGTACACCATAAAACCATGACTTAACAGTCCACTCAAACATACTCAAAACACAACACCTCTGATAGATAATCCACCTAAACACTACATAAAACCTATGATTGACACTCAACATTCATGGATGACCACCTAACCATACATACGTACACCATAAAACCATGACTTAACAGTCCACTCAAACATACTCAAAACACAACACCTCTGATAGATAATCCACCTAAACACTACATAAAACCTATGATTGACACTCAAGATTCATGGATGACCACCTAACCATACATACGTACACCATAAAACCATGACTTAACAGTCCACTCAAACATACTCAAAACACAACACCTCTGATAGATAATCCACCTAAACACTACATAAAACCTATGATTGACACTCAACATTCATGGATGACCACCTAACCATACATACGTACACCATAAAACCATGACTTAACAGTCCACTCAAACATACTCAAAACACAACACCTCTGATAGATAATCCACCTAAACACTACATAAAACCTATGATTGACACTCAACATTCATGGATGACCACCTAACCATACATACGTACACCATAAAAACATGACTTAACAGTCCACTCAAACATACTCAAAACACAACACCTCTGATAGATAATCCACCTAAACACTACATAAAACCTATGATTGACACTCAACATTCATGGATGACCACCTAACCATACATACGTACACCATAAAACCATGACTTAACAGTCCACTCAAACATACTCAAAACACAACACCTCTGATAGATAATCCACCTAAACACTACATAAAACCTATGATTGACACTCAACATTCATGGATGACCACCTAACCATACATACGTACACCATAAAAACATGACTTAACAGTCCACTCAAACATACTCAAAACACAACACCTCTGATAGATAATCCACCTAAACACTACATAAAACCTATGATTGACACTCAACATTCATGGATGACCACCTAACCATACATACGTACACCATAAAACCATGACTTAACAGTCCACTCAAACATACTCAAAACACAACACCTCTGATAGATAATCCACCTAAACACTACATAAAACCTATGATTGACACTCAACATTCATGGATGACCACCTAACCATACATACGTACACCATAAAACCATGACTTAACAGTCCACTCAAACATACTCAAAACACAACACCTCTGATAGATAATCCACCTAAACACTACATAAAACCTATGATTGACACTCAACATTCATGGATGACCACCTAACCATACATACGTACACCATAAAACCATGACTTAACAGTCCACCCGCCTACCTCTGCACACACAATTCCTTAGGACACACCCTCCTCCCACCACTCATCCTACAGACAAATCTCCTTGAGAACTACCCATCCACCATAAAAACACTATTGCTTCATATAATCATGTTTCAAAATAACATTATTACACTGTAAGATAGGTTTAATATAGCTAAAGACCTAAAGTGTTTCCTAAAATTCTGTTTTCTCTAGAAATATGAGAGTCGTTGGTCGAAAACATCCAAACTAAACATAGAAAATAAGAATCAGCTAGTAGTTTCATAAAAATTCTGCTATACAACTAAAAAAATATGAGAAAAAATTAGGTTTAAAAACAATGAACACAGAAAAAAATAGGTTTAAAAACAATGAGAACAGAAAAAATTAGGTTTAAAAACAATGAGAACAGAAAAAATTAGGTTAAAAAAAAAAAAAAAAAAAAAAAAATGAACATAGAAAAAGTTAGGTTAAAAAAATGAACACAGAAAAAGTTAGGTTAAAAAAATGAACATAGAAAAAGTTAGGTTAGCAAACATCAGAAAAGTAAGTCTAGCAAACAACCGAAAGGTTGATTGCTATCCTTACTTTTCCGAAAAGTTGTTAAAATTAACAAAAGTCATAAAATGTCCCATTTTATGAGTTTTGTTAATTTTAACTGAGCAATTTTAGTTAATTTTATTAATTTTAGTCTAATTTAATTTTTATTTTATTCTATTTTAGTCTAATTAATAGTCTAGTTAATTTTAGTCTAGCAAACAACCGAAAGGTTGATTGCTATCCTTACTTTTCCGAAAAGTTGTTAAAATTAACAAAAGTCATAAAATGTCCCATTTTATGAGTTTTGTTAATTTTAACTGAACTTTTCTGATGTTTGCTAACCTAACTTTTTCTATGTTCATTTTTTTAACCTAACTTTTTCTGTGTTCATTTTTTTAACCTAACTTTTTCTATGTTCATTTTTTTTTTTTTTTTTTTTTTTTTTTAACCTAATTTTTTCTGTTCTCATTGTTTTTAAACCTAATTTTTTCTGTTCTCATTGTTTTTAAACCTAATTTTTTCTGTGTTCATTGTTTTTAAACCTAATTTTTTCTCATATTTTTTTAGTTGTATAGCAGAATTTTTATGAAACTACTAGCTGATTCTTATTTTCTATGTTTAGTTTGGATGTTTTCGACCAACGACTCTCATATTTCTAGAGAAAACAGAATTTTAGGAAACACTTTAGGTCTTTAGCTATATTAAACCTATCTTACAGTGTAATAATGTTATTTTGAAACATGATTATATGAAGCAATAGTGTTTTTATGGTGGATGGGTAGTTCTCAAGGAGATTTGTCTGTAGGATGAGTGGTGGGAGGAGGGTGTGTCCTAAGGAATTGTGTGTGCAGAGGTAGGCGGGTGGACTGTTAAGTCATGGTTTTATGGTGTACGTATGTATGGTTAGGTGGTCATCCATGAATGTTGAGTGTCAATCATAGGTTTTATGTAGTGTTTAGGTGGATTATCTATCAGAGGTGTTGTGTTTTGAGTATGTTTGAGTGGACTGTTAAGTCATGGTTTTATGGTGTACGTATGTATGGTTAGGTGGTCATCCATGAATGTTGAGTGTCAATCATAGGTTTTATGTAGTGTTTAGGTGGATTATCTATCAGAGGTGTTGTGTTTTGAGTATGTTTGAGTGGACTGTTAAGTCATGGTTTTATGGTGTACGTATGTATGGTTAGGTGGTCATCCATGAATGTTGAGTGTCAATCATAGGTTTTATGTAGTGTTTAGGTGGATTATCTATCAGAGGTGTTGTGTTTTGAGTATGTTTGAGTGGACTGTTAAGTCATGTTTTTATGGTGTACGTATGTATGGTTAGGTGGTCATCCATGAATGTTGAGTGTCAATCATAGGTTTTATGTAGTGTTTAGGTGGATTATCTATCAGAGGTGTTGTGTTTTGAGTATGTTTGAGTGGACTGTTAAGTCATGGTTTTATGGTGTACGTATGTATGGTTAGGTGGTCATCCATGAATGTTGAGTGTCAATCATAGGTTTTATGTAGTGTTTAGGTGGATTATCTATCAGAGGTGTTGTGTTTTGAGTATGTTTGAGTGGACTGTTAAGTCATGTTTTTATGGTGTACGTATGTATGGTTAGGTGGTCATCCATGAATGTTGAGTGTCAATCATAGGTTTTATGTAGTGTTTAGGTGGATTATCTATCAGAGGTGTTGTGTTTTGAGTATGTTTGAGTGGACTGTTAAGTCATGGTTTTTATGGTGTACGTATGTATGGTTAGGTGGTCATCTATGAATGTTGAGTGTCAATCATAGGTTTTATGTAGTGTTTAGGTGGATTATCTATCAGAGGTGTTGTGTTTTGAGTATGTTTGAGTGGACTGTTAAGTCATGGTTTTATGGTGTACGTATGTATGGTTAGGTGGTCATCCATGAATCTTGAGTGTCAATCATAGGTTTTATGTAGTGTTTAGGTGGATATCTATCAGAGGTGTTGTGTTTTGAGTATGTTTGAGTGGACTGTTAAGTCATGGTTTTATGGTGTACGTATGTATGGTTAGGTGGTCATCCATGAATGTTGAGTGTCAATCATAGGTTTTATGTAGTGTTTAGGTGGATTATCTATCAGAGGTGTTGTGTTTTGAGTATGTTTGAGTGGACTGTTAAGTCATGGTTTTATGGTGTACGTATGTATGGTTAGGTGGTCATCCATGAATGTTGAGTGTCAATCATAGGTTTTATGTAGTGTTTAGGTGGATTATCTATCAGAGGTGTTGTGTTTTGAGTATGTTTGAGTGGACTGTTAAGTCATGGTTTTATGGTGTACGTATGTATGGTTAGGTGGTCATCCATGAATGTTGAGTGTCAATCATAGGTTTTATGTAGTGTTTAGGTGGATTATCTATCAGAGGTGTTGTGTTTTGAGTATGTTTGAGTGGACTGTTAAGTCATGGTTTTATGGTGTACGTATGTATGGTTAGGTGGTCATCCATGAATGTTGAGTGTCAATCATAGGTTTTATGTAGTGTTTAGGTGGATTATCTATCAGAGGTGTTTTGTTTTGAGTATGTTTGAGTGGACTGTTAAGTCATGGTTTTATGGTGTACGTATGTATGGTTAGGTGGTCATCCATGAATGTTGAGTGTCAATCATAGGTTTTATGTAGTGTTTAGGTGGATTATCTATCAGAGGTGTTGTGTTTTGAGTATGTTTGAGTGGACTGTTAAGTCATGGTTTTATGGTGTACGTATGTATGGTTAGGTGGTCATCCATGAATCTTGAGTGTCAATCATAGGTTTTATGTAGTGTTTAGGTGGATTATCTATCAGAGGTGTTGTGTTTTTGAGTATGTTTGAGTGGACTGTTAAGTCATGGTTTTATGATGTGTCGGTATGGTATGTGGTCTGTAAAGATGCCTGTGTGTTCAGTAAGTAGGTTCTCCATGTGTTTGGGTCTTTGGGAGTGGTGTATATGCATTTTCTGATCGAGTATATTATAGTCAAAAGAAACCAAACTTTCTTACTGTTAATACCACGGTTTCTACAACAGAGACGTTTCAACTAACTATTTGTTTATTTGTTTAATGTGCAAAGAATCAATAGCACCAGGTTTTGTTAAAATCAAGCTTAAAATGTGAACATTATAGAGAATTTATTCATATTGGGTACTTACACTTTGTCAAATGTTTGGAGTCAACTAAATAGCTATGTAGGTTAAACAATTAATTTACAAGTGTTACATCAGTTTTGTACGTTGTTTTGAGCTCAAACTGGGGTTCTATAAGAGTATTTTAAAGGAATTTTTAATGTTTAGGACAAATATCGTTGTTATGACACTGTATTTTATTGCTTTTAGGGAATTATAACATATTTTGTACACAAATAACCCTATTTATGGACATTTTAACTAAATTTTAAGGGGTTTGGGTTCCATGTCATAGTTTCTCTGACTATTGTGTTGTTAATAGATGATATATCAAAGGGTCCAGCAGCCTTAGTTAGTAACAAAGACTACATTCATTCAAGACCCATACCTCTACGATTAACGTCTCAAATACAGTAAATAGTGTATTGCTATGGTGTATATAAAGTGTGAGGAATTATCTTGTGTTTGAGGTTATTACACTTCATTTATCATGTGTTTGTGGATATAATAATTGTTATTTGTAAGTTTAGGTTGGTTAACATACAATAATTCGGTTATAAATGCTATACATATTGTTTAAAATCCTACCTAAACTATAAAAACTTTAGAAAATACGGTATAATTTGATGTACGATCTCTCATTATTACACATGTAATGTGTTAGCATTTTTATAAATTATGGAATTTACAACAAAACAAATTGATAAAACTTTGTTAAAATTAAGTTTACTCGTAATAATTTAAATATAAAGCACAAATTATTGTAAAAGGTTCTATGTATTACGTATGATAATTGGTAATAACAAGAATATCAATTGATTTTACTGAATAAAACGTAGTGTGTAAATAAATTATTATTGCTCTCTTTTTTTTAAAGTACGGGACTATAATACCAATAATTCTTTCGTTTTGTTTAATAATAGACGAAATATGGTAAGGGTTGCCGGGTCATACATGTTTGAAACTTGTTCAATTGGTAGGTTAAGTAAAATCTGTATATTTGAAACCAAACACTTTATATTTTAATAGGAAACAATATAAAACTGACCCTCAGACTGATATCACAAAACTTGACCTCTTGGGTTAGCATGTGGTTGATATGCAGTCCGTCTGGTGCCAATTAAAAATAGCAATCAATATAACACTGACCTCAAAGGTCAGCTTGTGTTGCGCGAGAACTCTTGGACTGCCATTGCACTGCAGTCCAATAACTAGTATATAGGTTGTGAAATGTTAGTGAATTAGTCCTCGAGTGTCGGTACAAAGGAAGGAATGATTGTGGAGAGGAAGTGAAGGTAGGTGTGCTTGTTTCGTTATGTAGGGGGGCTGATGGGTTCTGGATATGTACGTGGATGGGAATTGAGGTATTTGAGTCCACAGATTTGATAATAAAAGTAAGTAATGTAACCTAGGTAAGATGTACATGCATGCAAAGGTGGGCGAAAATAGGAAATTGTTATAGTTAATGAAAGAAAATGTGAAGCTTGTAGTAACGGACTGATAAAGCCCGAGTAGACTTTGTAAGTACAGTTGAATAGTTCGGTTAGGCATGGGTAAGAGCGTTAAGCTAGCGTGTTATGTTTAGAGGATGTCAGGTTAATACAAAGGTATCCAGAAGTAGATGGTAGTTGAAGGTAAGAGCGTATGTTAACTGTGTATTTAATATAAAATAAAAAATTAATTAAAATGGATAGGATAACAGTGTATTACAAATTATAAACAGATTAAATAAAAAGAATTGTCCCTTCATTTTTGAATAAATAATTAATTAAAAACGTGTATTACCTGCCTGGAGTGTTAAGTAGGGGCTTGAGGATGATCTGTGATTCGATATAGGTAACAGTGTAGGAAGCCGTGGATGAGTACCCAAAGCTAAGAGCGTATGTTAACTGTGTATTTATTAAAATTTGAGAAAAATTAAATTAAATAAGTAGTCTAACAGTACGTGTGAGAAATATTATTTGTAAAGTAGGGAGGTAACCAATCAGAGCGTGGCATTTGGGTGTGCGTCAGACCAGCAGACGACGTGTACGAAGGTAGCCGACGGTCGCCGGAAGTACACGAAAGCATTTTATATAGTACATATGTAAATGACCACTATCTTTTGCATTTTATATAGTATGAGATGGGAAGAGTGCATTTTGTATAGTATAAAGACCGAATTTGAGGGAGGGAATTTTCCCACGGGGACTTCCCTTCCGAAGGCGCCATGTTTCCGAAAGGATGTGCTAAGTTTTGCCACCAGGTCCGCTACGATCGGGTCGAGCACATAGAGTATATGGAGTAGTGTATATATGAGTAGAGTAACAAGGGGCGCATGCGTGCCCGACCAGCAGACGACGTGTGCATCATAGGCTAAGAGCGTACGAAGGTAGCCGACAGTCGCCGGAAGTACCCGCCATCTTGGATCCGGTTGTCATCTTTTTACATTTATTATAGTGTAAAGTCCGCCATATTGGATAAGGAATTTTGGAGGGAATTTTGGGTGGGAAAGACGTCATATTGGACAAAAAAGTCCATTTTATATAGTCTAACATGGAAAAAGACACCATATTGGACAAAAAAGTCCATTTTATATAGGGAAAGATGCCATATTGGACAAAAAAGTGCATTTTATATAGTATAACATGGAAAAAGACGCCATATTGGACAAAAAGTCCATTTTATATAGGGAAAGACGCCATATTGGACAAAAAGTGCATTTTATATAGGGAAAGACGCCATATTGGATAAGGAATTTTGGAGGGAATTTTGGGTGGGAAAGACGCCATATTGGACAAAAAAGTTCATTTTATATAGTATATCATGGAAAAAGACGCCATATTGGACAAAAAAAGTGAATTTTATATAGTATATCATGGCATATTGGACAAAAAAAGTTCATTTTATATAGTATAATATGGAAAAAGACGCCATATTGGACAAGAAAAGTTCATTTTATATAGTATAATATGGAAAAAGTTAGGTTAACAATGAATTTTATATAGTATAACAAGGTTAACAGTGAATTTCATATAGTATGATGTGGGAATTTGGAGGAAAATCGGGAAAATTGGGGAAAAAGTAAGGTAATTTCGGGAAAATCGGGAATTTGGGGGAAAATCGGGAATTTTGGGGAATTCCGGGAAAAGCGTGGGAAATTTGGCGGGAATTTGAGGTTAGGAAAAGTGAGGTTAGAAAATTTGGTGGGAAATGGGCGCCGCCATCTGGATGACGTCATAAAAAATTGACCAATCAGAGCTCGGGGTGGTCACGTGACCCGAAGATACCCGAACGTGGTCGCCATCTTGGAAAATCGACCCGAAGATACCCGAAAGTGAGTCTATTTCACCCACCAATCTACTACTTACATAAATTCAGTGTAGTACGGTTAGTTGAAAAAAGTTTATTCTTTTTAAAAGAAAGTATATAATAATATTTTAGTATTATTACAAATTTTAATAATTGTTGTCATAGTTGGAACAAAAAAAGCATTGAAATTTTAACTAGTTTTCACTGTACATCAAATTTAAATCGTCATTTCACAAAATCCCGTTAATACTTATATTCAATAATTGGTTGTCAGAAATATTTTATATTAGTTCTATAAATTGTAGAATGTTAATTTTCCGAGTAAAAAGTCCTCATCAACTATCTGAAACATTGTTTTCTTGACTTTTAGAGGTCATAAAATTAATTACTTGCTCTTGTTGTAGTTCTTATGATGTGTATAGTTACGACACATTACTGTCATAAATAAGTACAGGTAAATGAAGTGAATAGCAATCGATGTAAAACAATTTTAGATGTATCAATATAAAGTTTTTTATTTTATTTTCTTCTTATTTTTATTTAATTATACATATGAAAGTAATGTATTATAACTATACATCTCATAAGGATCGCAACAAGACCTAGTGATTAATTGATGACCGTTAGAAGCCAAGAAAAAACGTTTCAGGGAATTGATAACAACTTTTTTCTCGAAAAGTTAAAATTGTAAAATTTACAAACTAATAGAAAATATGCCTATTACGAGGTATTTAAATATAAATACGATAAACACGGTTTAGATAAATAATGGTAAAATTTGATGTACAGTGAAAACTAGTTCAAATTCAGGTTTTTTTTTGTTCCCACTAGAATAAAAATTATAGAACTTGTAATAAAATTAAAAAATGCATAGTCAAACGTGCATTTAATGTGGAAAACAATGGTTTAATTAGATTTTCCGTAAGTCCCTTAATTCTTGATAAAACAAACCTACTAACTCGGGTACACATAATGTCTGCGCCGACAGTAGTTATCGTCATGTATTCATGTCATTTATTCTGAATATTACAAGGGTATGAAATATGACATTTTTATTAAAATGAGAGTTCTGTGATGAAATAAAGTAAAGAAAAGTTTGTTTGTCAAAGTATGAAATGGATAAAGCTTGGTATGATATGGATAAAGAATGTTTCAGGTTTAATTAATCCAATTGAATATTTTAAATTAATGTGTATTTATACATTATTAATACATAAATATTACCAATATTATTGAGTAACAGCTTTGAATTATAAATGTAATTTTCGTGTCTAGTGACGAATTTAACTAGTCTTAAGCCCTTTCCATGTTCAATAATCAAATTATTGTTAAATTGAAACTGTAATTAGAATTTATTCAGTTCCATTGAAATGAAATACAGGATTATTACCAAAATTATATCATACCACGTCGATCGAGAATAAATATTTATTAACAGATTAATCTGTATAAAAAGTAAAAATCTTTTTTTTAAACTAATTATAATAATAAACGCCGTTGTAAAAAGGAAAGGAATCTGAGGGTGACATGAATGGCATGAACCAACTTGCTTAGCTAGCCATGACCAAGTGGTTTGTCTTAGCCACAAAGGGATAAACCTAGAACTATAAACACATTATAATTTAATCATAATATGGAGTTCAAGTGTCAAAACACTTTTTATGATGGTTGTGACCTCGTGCAAGAGAATACTAGTACAGTGAAAAGAACAGTTAAACCATGTTTCTTAAACTAAGTTATACACTCTTAATGAATACTGTTGATAGATTTATTAAACGTTTACATCTATAAACATTTATCATCCAAGTTGTAAAGACTAAAAAAAAATGTACAATCGGAAACATAATGTTAGGAACAACCTGTAGCATGTTTTCTAACAGAACAGAGCAGATTACTAGCAAAGGTTTTAACGATCTTGTAATTAGCTTAAAAAAATAAAATATCAGAACCTG
>JAQJVL010002249.1:0-111814 GCA_035578905.1 Stictocephala bisonia
TCTGGCATGTGTAATTTTCAGTTTAGTTTCGAAATTGGTGATGGTTGGACTTTCAGTAATTTCTTGCAAAAAAAAGTAATAAAGCAACATTATAGGGTTTTAAAATAGCTTGTTTCATTGCAGCACTGTCCAAAGAAAGTCACTGTTAAAACACCATTGATGATTTAAGCCTTTATGCTAAGATGGGGTGGTGCATAAAACCCCTCAAGAGGAGGATGTACATTTAGCCACACGGCTGAGTGGCCATATCTAGAATAAATTCTAGAAATTCCTTAAAAATTGTCCTGAATAAAAAGTATTGAAATCCATTCAATGATAATAACATAATGGAACTTCCTACAAAAATAATATTAGATACTTGTGTTCATTATTTTCATTTTAGGAGATTTGATCTCCTAACTGAGAACATTTTTCTCAGTTATGTTCATACTACGGGCCTTAAAACTGATTCCTTTCTATTTTCTATCCATAGTAAATTAAGCAGCTGACATTAAAAAATCAAAGAAAGAACAAAATATGATTTTTTTAAATTCTTGAAGTATGTTGTGGAAACAATAATGCAGTTTTCAATGTGTTACAAATAGTGTAGAAGGACTGAGTTCATGATAAGTATTTACTGTGCAACGAGAGTAATGTGCAAAATTCTGTCCAGGCAAAGCGATGGGAAGAGTTGGCCAACCTGACATTCACATTTGACTGCACCGATAGAGCAGTTGGGTTCTACGCTGACCAGGAGCACCACTGTCAAATCTTTCACATGTGTGATGAAGACGGCCGACGCATTCCTTATGTTTGTGCCAACGATACTTCCTTCAATCAGCAGTATCGCATCTGTGACTGGGACTACAACTTGGACTGTGCAGATGCCCACAACTGGTATGTAAATATACAGTCCTATACGCATTTAAAATACTTAAAAACTGAACATTAACATTTATAAGACATTTTCCATTCCATAATAATTATTAACTACTGAATACTCAAACAAAGATAATTTTAATATACAATGTCCAATAAAGCAAAGGCGGCAAGGTACCCAAATGCAATATGTACCATAACGTAAAATACTCTGCAATTAAATGCACAGGCACTTGCCAAAACTCGTTCCACTGGAATTGCTTAGACAGCAGTGAGAAAAAATGTTTTAAAGTTTTTGAAATTGACTGAAATTAGCAATTGGTTATGTAAACAATGCAAAATAGGCAATCAAGTGCTCCATAAAACACCAATTTATCAAAACACATCTTTTCATTCAGATAAAGAAATACATCATGTTGACGAAGTACAAAATAAAATACAAAACATTGACAAACTGGATGAATTAGATCTAGAAACCTCACTGTCCCTTGCTGCAGAAGCAGGCAACGCACTATTGTTAGAAAATGAAAAACTGAAAACAGATTTAAATAAGATTACGTCTGAGAGAAATGAACTAAGTAAACGTATAAAAGACCTAGAGAATAACCTAGAACGGATATTTGAGCTTGAAGATGCCCTCAATGTAGACTATCAGCTTGCATCCATAGTTTAAAGCTCTTTGCTTTAATCCTTCCATTCAATATTAAAGAGATACTGGTTAAGACTCTAGCGTCACTAATGATATGAATGTTGAGCTCTAGGAGAGACTGCAATATGCACAGGATCATTGAATCCATTTCATTTTCAAGTTACAGCAGATTATCTGTTACTCCTTATATTGAGCAGTTCAGTGTTTTGAAACTAAGAAATCTCACTGTATATCATGACCTATTTTTGTTGTGTGTTATCATCTAATCAAACCTATCATCTAACCTCAGCAAAAATATTTGGGGTGGGTCAGGGAGACATTGTTGCGAGGACTGCAGTAGTAAGGGGTT
The DNA here is from genome assembly GCA_035578905.1 of Stictocephala bisonia. Taxonomy (NCBI): domain Eukaryota; kingdom Metazoa; phylum Arthropoda; class Insecta; order Hemiptera; family Membracidae; genus Stictocephala; species Stictocephala bisonia. The sequence continues at coordinate 1,857 of JAQJVL010002249.1, forward strand.
GGAGGCACTGGTGTGCATGATAGATGTGAATGTTTACAATATTCAAACATCTTGTCATTACCTATAATGTATTGTGTAAAATTACTCTTCTATTTAAGTTATTTTGTTTCATAGTGACCTACTTGCCCACCCATACATGTTGAGTGGTAATGGGTTAAATAGCCCACCCCTTCTTAGAGGTGGTATGAAAACTAACTCATGAAGCAACACCTTTTGTAGAAATTTTCATACTAAAAAAGCAAATTTCAGAAATGTTGCTACATTTGATAAGAAAAGCAGGCTTACCCTGTTTATAAGTTCGCATTAAAAATAGATAAAAAATAGAACACAACTGAACATGAAATTGTCATCATCACAAATCACTTTGTCAACATTTTAAATAATATTTAGAATTTTGACCTCTAGCTGAGGAAATTGTAGTTACAGTTCAAACTGGTGAATTTTCTCTCTGCAGGGTTGCCAAAATATGATAGTAGTAAGACTTACATTCATACTGTATAAATGTATACCCACTGACATGTGTATGGTTCTGTACTTTACTGATTACTTAACTGTACTTACTGATATACTTAACGTTTTCAAAGAGTAAATGTTTCATTTCTTCTGAATAAGCACCATTACATTAAAATAGGCATTGGGAATATTATCTACTGAAAAAAAAGAAAAAAAACAGCTTTAGATGATCAGTCTCTATGAAAATATTCTGCTAAATAGACAACTTTAAATAAAAGTTTGCTTGAACTAAATGTTAGTAATCACAATTCAAATTAGTCTTGTTAATTACAGATTAATAATTTGTTCACAGGTACTACTTGAATGAGCTTACTTATGTGACAGATCCTCCTAAATCAAAATCTCCATCTTCGGACCAATACAGGACGTAGAACCAACCTCTCAAAAATCCTTCCCACATGTTACTGGTATCATTTGTGTTCATATAGAGTGTGTGTATATTTAGTGCTATAGATTGATTCATGTATATTGTTAACCTTGTGTTAAATAGACATTGTATTAGTTAGCATAAATAAAAATTATAAATGATGTTAAGAAAACTGCAAACACACCAAATAATCATACTTGGGAAAGTTAATGATTTTTTTGTAACTTAATAAAGTTAAAGTTAATGCTCTAAAAAAAGTAACTAATTGAAGTTAAAAGTTAGAATAAATTGAAACTAACTGATTAAAGTTAAATGATTAGAAAATTAACTAAAATTGAAAGTTTAAAGTTAGTTTTGGTACAGTAAAATGTACATAAACAAATACTTAACCTGTATTATGTTTTATTATTTATAATATCTTAGATAAATAGGCCTATTTATAATACATTATTATACAATACTTTATTATACAAATTAACTGTAGCAATTTCTACAGTAATATTTGTTATATAACTGTCCGAAATCTTAAAAATTAAATATTTAATTTAATATTTAAACTTATTAACAAAAACTGACAAGTCTTTGAAATTAAAGTTTTACATTTTTAAGCTATACTTTAAAAAATCAATAACTATCTTATAGGAAATTCACGATAGCAAAACATTTTTGTTTTTATTCGCGCAGATAATAAGAAAGGCCAAATAATATCGTGACATGTTGACTCCAGGTGATTTTTATCAGGCTGGAGATGATAAGGAAGGGTCACTGATAAGAAAGTATGGGGATTAGCGGTAAACAAAAACTGAACAAAATATACTTACTTTATAAGTGAGTGAAAGCAGATCTATTCATACTATTTTCGATAAGCAATTACATTTATTAGATGTTTAAGAATTTGCCGTTCTGAGTGCATGTTTTAATCTTACTGAAATAAGAAAATTAATTAAAAATTATGAAAACTATCTAAATCATTAAAAAAATACAAAACTAATTACCATTGATAATATTATTAATATTAAAGATAGTATTATCATTATCTTTTCTTTTCGACGGTGCCGATAGCAAAATAATGAAAACAGAACGAAATATAGCAATTATTACTTGAACTATGTTCTGCAATCTTGAAGATACAGTACTTTATTCTATTGCGTGGCATCATATAATGGATTGATTTTACCTAGTAAGCCTAATTTAAAATAAAGTAAACATTTGAGGAAATGTTGGTTTGATTAACCATTTAAATGGTTTTTCCCGAGTACTTTTGAACAGGACAATTTAGATATGATCAATTAATCAAGTATTGACAGCATTAACGTCAAAATGCAACTGATTTTCCTAATTAATTATACAGATAGATGGGTAAATAGGTAAAATTACAGTATTAGAGTTTATAATAGATAAACAAGCTTAGGCTCAACATGTTGATTTAAAACAAGATAACTAAATGACTATCTCAACTTCATCCCTAAACATAAACTAGTCAAGTGAAATGATCACTCCAGAGACAGGTCAATCCCACAACAATGGTATATTCGTTTGGTCTGCCTTTTTTTATTTATAAGGCAGTAAAAAGGGGAGGGGGTGCGTCTTCAAAACAGTGACCTTCCTGGTCGGTGACAATTGGGGGATGAGGAAAACAATCAGTCTCTAACCTGAGTTTTAGCAATGACTACAGAATTCTATCTGTAGTCATTGGTTTTAGATACTTTCTCCCCAGTCCACATTCCTGGGACCAAATGGCACCTTTTATCACATTTGAAAAACTAACTGAGTTACTTTAACCGTCAGCCAAATTTTCAACTAGTTAAAGTTAGAAGTTAAACATTACCAAAACTAACGAATAAGTTAAAAAGTTAATAGAAAAAGTAACGATTACGTTAATCCCAAGTATGCAAATAATGGATGTACTGTAATTTTTATTCATTATTATGTGTAATCTTAATCATCAATTATGCTATGATCGTAGATTATTCTTAAGTTTTCAGTTAGACACAATTATGAACTTCACATAAATAAGTTGATAAAGTTAGAAGTTAAACATTACCAAAACTAACGAATAAGTTAAAAAGTTAATAGAAAAGTAACGATTACATTTAATCGTTAATCCCAAGTATGCAAATAATGGATGTACTGTAATTTTTATTCATTATTATGTGTAATCTTAATCATCAATTATGCTATGATCGTAGATTATTCTTAAGTTTTCAGTTAGACACAATTATGAACTTCACATAAATAGGTTGATAGCTTATCTTTACAATTATTATGGATAAATTCTTCAATCACAACACAATTTTGTGATTAAAATTCATACAGGTAGGTGTATGTTCTGTTATTCTTTTAAAACTCAAAACATATCTTAAGAAGAATATTATTTTATAGCATTAAAGAATTACTCTTATAATTAAATAAAGATAATACTTATAAAACCAAGTTTCATATTTCATTCAGTTATAACTACTAATGAGATAATAGTATGCTGTCCAATAGAAGAAAGTAATTGTTACCAAGGTAATTGAGGGCCTTCAAAAAACTAAAGTAAAAGCAAGGCTCAAAATACTCGAGTATCAATAAATAAATACACTTTACAGCTAAATCTTAAAAATAATCTGAGTTTTAATATAAGTAAACAGCATGCCTATGGTGATGTATTTAGTAATCCTAATCAACATAATAATAAGTTTTCTATCAGGATAAATTTCTTAAGCAGATCATTCAATCTTATTAAAACAGGGTGATTAAAAAAAGCCCCTACAGATATTCTGGGATTTGATTCCAAACATAAAAATAAAATTTCCTTTAATGAAATATCCCATTTCATTTTGTTATTCATAAAATTTGACCACATGTTTTATTGTCTTGCTGGATTATAAAATTGATTTAAATTCAGTCAGTGCAACTGTTTGCTATCATAAAACTGTATCATATAGTTACACTTGACTTTCCGATGTTCTGATTTAGTGAACTTTATGATACTTAATACTGTACATACTATATGCCTTACACACACACATATATATATGATGCAGTACCATTATGTCATCAACAATAACCACTGGTTATTTGTTGTACATTAATGCTTGGAAATCATATTGGCGGTCACAATTAGTATAGATATAAAAGAAAATTAATTTAGAATCGTTATATAATGTAGGCATGTTAGATCATCTAAAATTTAAAAAAATCACTGACAACACTTTAAAATAAGCTAATAACCTGATATAGTACAAATTTAACTATCTATGTTCATATACTTTACTGAAACTAAAATTCCTGGCCTTGTGCCCCTTAACCTAACCTAAAATTTTTAAATAGCAACATGTTTCATTTTATAGTTTTACAACAATTGTTGCCTAATAGATGTGAAAAATGACAAGTACATAAAAGTTGCATAAGTTAAATTTAGTGTTATTTACCATTAATTAAACTAGTGTCCTTCGGACTAGTGAACCACCAACTCGACTAGAGGTACTGAAGGAGGCTAGGGAGCAGCCTTGCTACCAAGTAAGTTAAGAACAAAAGTAATCAAAATCATAGGTTTACTTTATGTTAGGAATACCCGATAACCTAATTGAAAACATCACACAACACAAGTTTAAACAAAAGATTTATAGTATATATCATATGAATTTATCTTGCCAACCTTAAAACAACTAAATTAATCAATTATATCTTGCTCTTTAAAACTTAATAATAAATAAATTACAGAGCATTGTCATATTTTAAGTTGAATCTGACTTGTTACTTATTTTTTGACACTATTCACAATTATTATATTAATAAAGAAAATTTTTATCAATTAAGGGACATTTGTTATAAGCTATTATTATTTATAATGCAATGGCAGATCACTAATTTTACGGTTTTATGTAATAATTCACCAAGACAACAAAGTATGTGAAATTCAAAATGTCAAGCAGGGGTTTTTTTAAAACACTACTAAATCTTAGTTTATTATCTATTTTGTTACTGATAAGGATGGTTTTCAATTTATGTTTTATGAAAAAACTGAATTGTATACCTAGAAATTTAAGATTATCAAATATGAATAAAGTGAATTATTGTTAAATACAAAAAATTAATACAATATATAAATGTACATAATTGATGAAAGCCCACTTAAAAACATATTGTTTTAAAATTAGTTTTGATGTTAAAAATAAAATGTGAAGCTGTATGTCTAAGATGCTTATTTAAAACCTAACTTCTCCTACATTAGGTTTTATATGAGTAGTGTTTATAAGTTAGTAATTTAATACTTTAATAATACTCTGCAAAAAAGCCCACAAGTACCAAACATGCTGGACAGTGAACAGTGTTTTGCTTAAGGATATCCAGTTAGTAAATCAATCCCAATGCCATTTTAATTCCAGCATTCAATTTTCACTATCAGGATTCACTTCCACAGTCATAGTTTCCCAGTTGCCTCACAATGCTGTACTGGGCGGCTTGAGATGCAAATTTTCTCGTCATCTTGGGAATCTAACACAACACCTCAAGTTACTGAAACATCTTAAAATCAGGAGCCCTGGCTTTAAGTTGTCATGTTAGCAGCAAATTCTATAAACAATGGTTTGCAGTGGGCTAAATATGTTTCTTTATTAATTGTTCTTATGATACGCTTCTGTAGTAGGAGTATACGCTGGGCCATAGGACTGCTTCCCTAGAAAATTATGTCGTAATTCGTGACGCTATGGAAACATCCGAAGTAAACTTTCATAAGAACTTCCTTATCTACAACAGATTGTAATCTGCGTACCATGTAGCAAACGGCCGTAAGTCTTACTGATGTGCTTTCAATGTGTTGCTGCCATCTTAAATCTTCGCTAATGGTTAGGCCTAGGTATTTTACAGAGGAAATACTTGTTCCATCAAGGCGGAGTAGTGGAGCACTGTCAGGATGTTTACGGTTGTAGAATTGCAAAGCTTTAGTTTTACCCTTGTTTAAGAGTAGCTTGTTCTGACTGCACCAATCGCTCACCTCATTTAAGCCTGTTTGAGCTTCATCTCTTAATTTCTGTCTGTCTGTACTGTGAATTAGGTGGCTGACATCATCCGCGAACATCCATATTTTCCCCCTAGATATTAGTTTGGGTAAATCATTCACATAGAGCAAAAATAGCACTGGTCCCAAGTTGGAACCCAGGGGTACACCTGTGTTGATAGGAGGTGAGACTGATGAACAGTAGTTCCGAGTCAAACCATAATGACTTGAATGATGAACATTTACCACCTGATATCTGTCCTTGAGATAAGTGGATATTCATTCCAGTGGCTTACCTAAAATTCCCATAGCAACTAGTTTCTCCTTGAGTACAGCATGAGATAGAAGATCAAAAGCTTTGGTCATATCATAAAAGATGCACAACTGCTCACCCACTGTATCAAGAGTATATCTTTCTTTTTTGTCTTGTTTAATTTTGTTTTATTTATTTGTATATAGTTTTGTGTAAATAACTAATAGTATTAAGCAGACGACACAGAGGAGGAAGCATTTATAGTGATTGGACTGGACTCTTGTTTAAACTTTAATCTTTATTTCAGTTGCTCTGCCACACTACTGGAAAAAGTGGCAGAGTAAATTCCGAGCTGTTTTGTAATTTTAGTTTGTAATCTGTTTTTAGATGTGGAATAAATCATTATTTTCATTATCATACAGATTTATCAAAAGGTCGAATACTGCATCAGTTGTGGAGCTAAGTTTTCTAAAACCATACTGATGGTTGTTTAATATCTTTTTACAATCTAAATAAGGTATTAATCTTTTTAAGAATATGATCTCTATTATTTTAGAGAATACACTCTGTACAGCTACAGGCCTGAAATTCTTGACTAGGTTTTTTTTTCTTTTCCTTTGTGTACCGGTACTACTTTTGATGTTTTCAATCTGCTTGGGAAACATCCCTGCTCAAACGACTTGTTAATCATGACAGTCAGAGATTTAGCTACTATTTCTTTACACACCCTTAATATGCTACATGGAACATCATCAACACCAGCACTGTTCTTAGAACTAACCTTCTCGCTTGTAGGCCAAAGCTTGAAGCAGTCTGCATGAGACTTAGTCTTATGTCTATCTCTGGTCTAACTGTAGGTTCTGATTCGGTCAATTTTAACATTTTAGATACAAAATAATTGTTAAAACTATTTGCAACATTACATGGTTGTGTAATGAGCTCGTCATTGGTATTTACAGATATATTACAACTATTTACATTTCCGTCACAAGTTAAGTTTCTGACAATGTTCCATGACTCCTTACTAATATTTTTAGCATTATCAATTTTACATCTATAATAATGTTTTTTAGTATTAATGAGCATGGTGGAATACTGTCTTTTTGCTCTAGAATAATCCAACTTAGCATTATTATTTGGGTTTCTTGTACGCCAGTATAATTCTTTTAGTTCCTCTTGGAAATCAATAATTTCTTGGGTCATCCATTTAACATGTGACTCATTATTAATACTAAAAATTGCTTTAGGGAAGCGGACTTCAAATACATTTAAGAAAGTTGAATAAAAGTCATTGAAAATGTCATCAACATTACTATTTACATTGTACTCTTGCCATTCCTGTTTAGACAGTAGGTATTCGAACAGAGCTAGGTTAGACTTATTGAATTTCCTTTTCTCTATCTTTTTCTTTATTTTAGGACAACTTATATTTAATTTAAAATATATTATGCTGTGATTTGAGATCAGAGGTGGCAATATTTCTATACTATAAGAGTTATTCTGTAAGTCTGTGATAAGGTAGTCTAGCTGGCTGGACCTATTTGTATTTTCATTTACTCTAGTACATTTTTAAAATGAGTCGGTAAGATTACTTGATTGAAGCACATCGTATAAACATTCCTTATCCCATGTTTCTTGAAGATTATCTACATTAAGGTCACCACAGACGACAAGTGGTAACTCCGAATAATAATTTTTGACTAAACCCAAGGCATCTTCCAGAAGCTCAATGAAGTTAAGAAAATTTTGTTTTCTAGCTGGTCTATAAATATTCATTAAAACAAATTTATACTTGTTGCATGTTACAACAGCACCGCAGCATTCAAAAACTTCTTCGACTGACATGTCATTTAATTTATTTATTGGACTGTTTCATAATATTATTGGTCAGCATGAATATTGCAACGCAACCACCAGTTTTGCTGTCTCTATAATTTTCAGTTACTTTACTGTAATTATCAATTTTAAAATACTTATTTCTTTCATTATTTAACCAAGTTTCCGCTAAAGAAACAATTTCTAGCTGTTTTTCATTCAAAAACGATTCCAACATTTCAACTTTATTAAAAACATATCTAACATTTACAAATATGATTTTAAGAGGATTAGGGTTATCTTCTTCCGACTCTACCTCCCTATGTACAACAGAGTCTAAAGCTAGTTTTTTCCTCGGTCTCTGATCTAGGCCTATCACTTGTTTGATCATTGAGCCTGATTTTCATTACATTTCTACTTGAAGGAAAAAAATTGTTAATTTAAAATAAATACCCTCAGTTAATAATAAATACCCTCAGGCCACTGTTGGCAATCCATTACTATACTAGCAAATTTACTTCGAAAGCCTACCTTGTAAGATCTGTATGTTGAATACCTTGTAGTCAGCTCTTCACAGATTACATTTCTCCCCTCACAAATCTGGCTTACATACTTTTCAATAGCTTCTTTCTTAGTGTTAGTCTCGAATCTTGACGCAAATATCCATTTTACTTTAGAGACAGCGCCTAAAACAGTACCTTTGTCCTTCCCAGTACCGATCAACGGTTTACTGAAGGACCTAGGCTTCCTCACTCCCCAGGTTCTTCTGTTTCGCTGAAGTTCAAAATCTTTGTTAATGTTAATATCATTAGGCCTATTACCCGTACTCTTATTTACAATGCTTTTTAACACATGAGAATAACTTTTCTCTGTTTTATTCATTATAACTTGGCTAATTTCACTACCAAAACTATGCACGGCACTTTCACTTTCAACCACAACTACACCATTTTGACAGTCATCAATCGCATCATTATTAATTTCGTCAACATTGCAAACCACAGATGGTTTGTCGTAATTTTTTTCTGCTTCGGGCACCGTCTGCTTTTCAGAGATAGTGACGTCAACTTCCAGCCTGTCCAAAGCCACAAAACAAGGGAAGCTATTTTTTATACACTATAAATAACCTACTGTCATATACTATAAACTGAAAAAAATTAACTGTATTGACAAGAAACTGCCAAAACTACCAGAATGAAGTGTTGTTTACACCGTACTGGCCACACTACAGGAGATCTACAGTTTCTCATACAATGCTGGCCTCACACTGACACAAAACGGTTGCCTCAGTCTGTGCTCGATGACGGATGTTTTTTTTTCTAACTTAACTCGCCAACTTTATTCAACAATTGGAGTAACGACCATTGGCTCAGTGGGGATTCGAACCTTGGACCTTGCCCTCCGCAGTCTGAAGCCTTAGCCTGTGAACCACCCACGTCGGCTGAGGGTAATATAGTTCTACATCACCCTTAGCAAATATGTCAAAAGTGTATCTAAATGCTCAATGGATACTTAATGATAATGTTAGTAATTCCAGTTCAGTGGTTTAACCCTTTCACACATTTTCATGTTACAAAGGAAAATTCTGAAATTCGCAAAATAAATAACCTATTTAAAAATTATTTTTGGTGAAATTAGAAAGTGTTTATCTTACATATTTTATATATATATATATATATATATATAACATATTCTTTATAATGACCATATTTACACAAGGGTAGACAAATTATAATTATAAATTTATAAAAACATTAATTTTATTACAATATGTTTTTGTATTACACAGTTTTTTAATAGAAAATATATTTACATGTGAAAGTCTTTAATACAATTTTTATTTCTTGTAATACATAGGTGTACTTTGCATTTACCGCAGAAAAATTGAGTTTTTTTGGCAATATTTGATTTTTGTTTTTACATAGTTTTTTATCTTTATTATCATCAAGTTTTAGCAAATTGTCTACACTGTCTTAATAAACATCTGGAATTGGTCTCATTTCTGTGTTCTTATTTCTAGATTCAGATCAAATGTTTGGGTGGGGAGACGTTTCGGGTGGTGTTGAGATTGGCCGCCCTCCCCTATTTCCTCAAGCAGAGTTGCATAAGATAATGGCCTTAGCAATATGGATTAAGACTAATGTTAGGTTCTTAGGTATTTCTAATGCTGCAGCATCATTTATATATTCCAACCAACTGTTATTTACAGCTAAGTCAACACTGTCATCTATCTAGAATTTACATTTTCTGGTGACAACCGCGTCAAGGTACTATCTACAATATTTACGAGATGACCAGACGTTTCGCCCATACTGTGATGTGGCATCCTCAGTGGTTTCTCTGAGACCGCCACTGAGGATGCCACATCACAGAATGGGCGAAACGTCTGGTCATCTTGTAAATATTGTAGATAGTACCTTGACGCGGTTGTCACCAGAAAATGTAGATTCTAGTTAAGACACCGGCCGCTTAAGCCTAAGTTCTAAGACTGTCATCTATCATTCTTAGTGTCCATTTTTTGTCCTTGAATAAAAATTCTGTAAATGCTGATTAAAAAATTCCAGTTTATCAACACCCCTGATTCCCTAATTATATAATTTCATAGCCTAATGGCGTGGAATCTCAATAAACTTCTTTTCTATGTCACCCTTTGCATATATCTGTTACAGCAGTAGATACAACATTTGAAGCACAAGGAACGCAGATACAACATTTGAAAAATATCACTAACAAGGTCACCAGCCTCAGAAATATTACCAACAAGCTAAAGAAACTGTATTTCATAATTATTTATAGTAAAACTATCTAATGTATAAAGCAATGAAGCATTAACTGGAGTCCATCAAACACCACTGAAGCCACAATATGTTAGATCATGGCACCGCTGCAAGACGTATAATAACCCTAAGTATAACTATGGCCATTTAAACGAACATAACAAAAAATCAATTGTATAACCAGTATGTAATACCTAGGAACAATTTGATGCTTTTTATTATTGCATTTGAACAAAATTATAGGTTCCATTATAATCCAAACATAACCTTACAGTCAGCTGACAAATTCCGTCTGTAGCAGAACATTGTAGGGCCCAAATGGTTCAAGAATTTTCCACCAAATACCAGCTCTGGCCAGGAATCACTCACAAAGATGTTTGTTTAAATGCAAGTGATTGCTTAAAGTAGTAAAGTTTCTCGTTTAAACCCTTAAAAAGTCATGAAGTTGATGTTCGTTATAATGATCGCCGTGTCCGAAAGGGTTAAATTGCAAGCTTATTCCTTTTCACTGTAGTATTCAATAAATCTGATTGGTGGATCCATGTCTCCATACTCCGCTACTAGCTAACCACTTACACCTTGCCAAGACTCCTACTAGATACTCTGATACCACAATTATGTAGTTCCTTCTTCTGACCCACAACATCACATATTACACTCTCAGCTCTGAAATAAAATTATTTCTAAAGCTTTATAATAACTTATTTTGTAAACACCAAAAATATTTTGAAACTAGAATTATATTTTCAAATAGTTTACATTTGTTCAAATTAAATTTTACTATGATCAGAACAACAATTTTAATTTTATAAATTTGGATATAATTTTATAAAAAGTCAATGCATTACTAAAATTCATGTTTTTTTTATAACATTAAAAAAAGTAAAACAATACAATTTTTATATTTACTAATTAAAACAAAAAAACTACATAAGGAAAATAAGAAGTTAACAGAAAAGAAAGGAGACTGGTTAGGTAATCAAAGTCAATAGCAATTAAAAATACGATAACATTTATAAATAACTAACTCAATTGTTGAAACGTGTCATTAAAATTTATTCTGATTATACGATACATTTGTGTACAACAAATTTTGTAGGCTATAAATTTCTAAAAATATTCTTCTAGTACAAAAGATATAATTAACACCTTGTTAAATTTGTATAACAAGTTGAACAAAACTAAATTTGTGTGAAGGCAAATTTGAATAATATATCTGGATTGATCAAGTATCAGCTGATTCTGGTTCAGTCTTCTTTGGTTCTGATGTGCACGAAGCATTCAAGTCTCCTTGAAAGAAAACTCTTGCACTGCTTAAACTATAAAAAAGTAGCTGGAATTCCTGAAAAAAGATCAGGTTAAATGGTACCAGAAAATATAATTAACACCTTGTTAAATTTTCATAACAAGTTGAACAAAACTAAATTTGTGTGAAGGCAAATTTGAATAGTATATCTGGATTGATCAAGTATCAGCTGATTCTGGTTAGTCTTCTTTGGTTCTGTTGTGGATGAAGTATTCAAGTCTCCTTGGAAGAAAACTCTTGCACTGCTTAAACTAAAAAAGTAGATAGAATTCCTGAAAGAAGATCAGGTTAAATGGTGCCAAACCAGATATATTAATACTGAAAGTGCATAAAATAAAAAAATAAAGAATGTAGTTTTTATTGTATGAAAAACAATTTACCTAATAATCCAGGATCATTCTTATGGTGAGGAAAACTCTCAATGACTTGGCTTTTTCAACCCATTTCCTCTGACGATTGCTCAACATCCTACAGCTAATCTGCATATACAGAGTAACAATTAAGTCTGGAACCCCTTTTTTAACTTTTAAACCACAACAGAGAAAAACATGAAAATTCACACACCATTACTGATGACAGTAACGTAAATTTCTGTTCTATTACCGACCTTGGGGGCATGACGCCTTTGGGGGACGGCCCACAAAGAGGCAGAACAAATCTTTAATGGGAGCCTACGTCAAATTGTACATCAATTGAAAGGTCTTAGTTTACTGAAAACAAAGCCGCAAACCAGACTTCAACAGGTTGATCCAGTTGGAAGAAATTGCTATTTTAATTTCAAAACTATTCCAAACTGTAAAACATTAAGTGTTACAAGTTAAACAGTGTTTAATTACCTGAGATCAAAGTAAGTGTTTAAAATGTCCTTCTTCCGTTGTCTGACAATGTGTTAATTTAATTCAGGAAGAATTCATCAATAACGCTACCAAAAGCATGACTACTGTTGGAAAGTGGGCTGCTTGGATTTTCCACAAATTGGACTTTGAATCCAATGGTTGTTGTCTTGCTTTTGTAAGCAGTTGCACTGAAGCTTCCAGCAGATTTTGTTAAATGGAAGAAGTTTTTCATTCAGTTTCAAGTTTTAAAATTGTATAATTTTGTTTTTGTTATTTACCGTTATGTCACTTAGTGTACGTGAAAGAACAACACTGCAAATGATGCGTGGATGGGGAGATAATGTACGATCATATGTTGCAGTAACATATTTATTTAACGATATTTTTCCTGATAGAAATCCTATCTTCAAGTCAACAGTAGTTAAAACCGTTGATCATTTTGAAGAGGCTGGCTGCGTTAAGGATCGTGTCAGAACTGGACAACCAACAATAGTGACAGATGAACTCACATCATTAGATATCCTTCAATATTTCTTTTATTTATTTAAATTTGTGTGAAGGCAAATTTGAATAGTATATCTGGATTGATCAAGTATCAGCTGATTCTGGTTAGTCTTCTTTGGTTCTGTTGTGGATGAAGTATTCAAGTCTCCTTGGAAGAAAACTCTTGCACTGCTTAAACTAAAAAAGTAGATAGAATTCCTGAAAGAAGATCAGGTTAAATGGTGCCAAACCAGATATATTAATACTGAAAGTGCATAAAATAAAAAAATAAAGAATGTAGTTTTTATTGTATGAAAGTTGATCCAGTTGGAAGAAATTGCTATTTTAATTTCAAAACTATTCCAAACTGTAAAACATTAAGTGTTACAAGTTAAACAGTGTTTAATTACCTGAGATCAAAGTAAGTGTTTAAAATGTCCTTCTTCCGTTGTCTGACAATGTGTTAATTTAATTCAGGAAGAATTCATCAATAACGCTACCAAAAGCATGACTACTGTTGGAAAGTGGGCTGCTTGGATTTTCCACGAATTGGACTTTGAATCCAATGGTTGTTGTCTTGCTTTTGTAAGCAGTTGCACTGAAGCTTCCAGCAGATTTTGTTAAATGGAAGAAGTTTTTCATTCAGTTTCAAGTTTTAAAATTGTATAATTTTGTTTTTGTTATTTACCGTTATGTCACTTAGTGTACGTGAAAGAACAACACTGCAAATGATGCGTGGATGGGGAGATAATGTACGATCATATGTTGCAGTAACATATTTATTTAACGATATTTTTCCTGATAGAAATCCTATCTTCAAGTCAACAGTAGTTAAAACCGTTGATCATTTTGAAGAGGCTGGCTGCGTTAAGGATCGTGTCAGAACTGGACAACCAACAATAGTGACAGATGAACTCACATCATTAGATATCCTTCAATATTTCTTCCAAAATCTCACTGAATCAGAACAGAAGTACAAGGACATGGAATGTTTCGGGAGTCAAACAGAAAAGTTTTTAAAAAATCAGGTATCAAGGCGTACCGAGTATATCTGGTTTAGGAACTCAACGAAAAAGGCTCGAATTTTGTGAATTTCTCAGTATGATGTATAGAATTAACCAAACCCAAATACTTCTGAACGAATGAATGGATTTATTTCTAGAAAAATACAGATAAAAAAAAATAATGCAAGAGTACACAAAAATATATAAATAATAAAAGTGGAGATAATATAAATGAGAGTAGAAACTAAAAATAACTAATTCGGTGATACTTGTATTTACTAAATATGGAAATAAGCCAACATACTATCCGTAACAAAAGTTTGGAGACTCAAGTTGGGATGCTTACAAAAATTAAACTAACAAAAAGCTATGGTAATGGAACCTGTACTAATATTTTCATTTTTTTATTGTGCGTTGATAGGTGTCAACAAAAATATTTTTGTATTATTTTTTCATATTTATACTTCATACCGAATGAAAAAAGAACACGATTTTTCACTAATTCCAAACAAATCTTGACTTTTGAAAATCGCTGACTAAATATCCGTTCATGTATCTTGATGAAAATTTAATACATGATTGATTATGGTATTGAAAATACTATATTAAAGTTTCAAAATTTTTCTTTCATTACAAAAAAAGTTCTTGTAGATTCTATAAAACAACTTTTTCTAAGCAATGGCTGATATGACGAAGTTGAACTTGACATTGTTGTAATAAGCTAATTTCACATATTTAACTACATACTTTGTTAACCTTTTACAGTCCATCGTGTATTTTATAGCGATTTTTATTTGATAGCGAAGCAATGTTCACTGAAGCGAGAACGCCGTTCGCAGCGAGGTGCTCGGTCCTGAGTTATTTGTCAGGAATGCGCTGTTGCCAGGTGAACAACCCTCTTCAGGCTAAAGTCGTGACTCACTGGTAAGGCCACCCCTGTAAAATATCTGGTAATTATGACTGTTGTCTCTGAATAACGCATGACTCATAACCTGTACCTCTACTTAAAGGCACGCTGACACTTATTTTCTATATTCTGCGTGAGTTGTTGTCGAGTAAGCATCTCCCAGAGAACAGCCATGCCTCCCAGAGAACATTTTTCCGATCAAGAAATTGTAATGATATTAAGTGCAATATGTTTTTTTAAGACCGAGGGTGAGAGATTGGGTGACAAACGCTTTCCAGTTTATGAAAAAACGAGGATGTGTTTAGGAATATCCTTGTCATCGGTGAAGAGGATTGGAGCAGCGTCCAACAAAGAAAATGGAAGTGTTTCTCCACCATCAAGGAAGAGACAGTGTGTACAACAAGGATGGCCGAAGATCTGGTTAGATGACTTCACTCTTGGTACTTTAAGAAGAACTATTTATGACTTCTATTTGAAAAAGATGTACCCTACATTAGAAACATTACTACATCAACTCAATGAAAACATGTCAGATTTCCCTTCAATGTCAAAAATGACACTACACAGAAGAGTAAAAAAAACTTGGGTTCAGATTTAGAAAGTTTAATAGGAAACCATTGTTAATGGAGTCAACGACGATTGCTGCTTCAAGACATGCATTTTTGGGAAAAATTAAAGAACTGTGTGCAGCTGGCTCTCTTTTTCACTGATGAGAAGTGGTGTGGACAAAATCATACTTTGAAGAGTGGATGGCAGGAGCAGTTAATCGATTCTTTAAAAAGGGATTTCACTAATTACGACCAATACAGGATTCACATTCAACAAATATATGGATGGCGCGGAGGCTTCAGGAGTGGGAAACGAGTCATCATATTACACATTGGAAGTGAAGAAGGTTTTCTACAAGGAGCAGAACTGTGTTTCATTGGAAAGAAGGGAACAAATGACTATCACAACGAAATGAACTCGGCCCAATTCACAGAATGGTTTAGAAAAGTGTTGGGACTGTTGCCTCCAAGATCAGCTGTCATAATTGATCAAGCCCCGTACCACACGATGTTGGACCCATCAACCAAAAATCCCACGATGTCATGGAAGAAAGATGAAATAATTTCTTGGATACAGACGAATAATATTCAACAACCACCTACTGTTAGTGCATACCAAAATATGACTAAAGCTGAACTGATAATTCTTGGCAGGCCATATTTCAAGAAGACCCAAAAGTTACTTGAAGTGATTGCAAAAGAGATGAGACCTGATGTAGAGCTCCTTTGGCTTCCCGTAGCACAATGCGAACTCAATCCAATTGAGCTAGTTTGGGCATATGTCAAGGTGAAAATTGCCAGAGTTAATCTGGCGAATGCTAATGACAAAGGTCGAAGCATGGACGTTTTGGTGGAATTGTGCAAGGATAGCCTACGCTCAGTAACATCTGAACTGTGGAAGAAGTGCATCAAGCACACTGAACAAATTAAACAAAATAACATAAATTTTAGTCTAAAGAATAATATTGAATTTTGTTGTAATGTTAGGTTTAAATGTCCAGACTGTCTAAGTAAGAATACTTTTTGTAATTTAAAATGTGTTGTTGTACATAAAACTAACTATATAAAATATTTGGGCCTAATTGTTGACAGTCATCTGACTTGGGGGATGCATACTACAAGATTAAAAGATAGCATCAATAACATAATGAGGTACTTTTATTTTTTAAAGGATCTATGCAATCATCAAATTTTACGAATTCTGTACTTTGCTCTGATTCAAAGCAGAATTGATTATGGCATAGTTTTTTGGGGAAACACTTATGAGTCCTATACAAAACCGATATATGTTCAGCAAAAACATGTAGTACGATTGATTTGTCATAGAAGTAGATATGAATCATCTAAGCCTCTTTTTAAGAATTTAAAAATCCTACCTTTGAAATACATTTATGTTTATAAGGTTCTAAAACTGTTCTATATTAAAAGTGGAAATGTCCATCCACATAATAATGAATATAGAAACAAACTTAGAAATATTGAAAAATTCTTTATTCCAAAACCAAATAACGCATTTTTTGTAAAAACAGTTAATTTTATTGCTCCTAGACTTTATAATAAATTGCCAGATAATATCAGAAGTACATCAAATTTAAAACAGTTTTTAAATAAAGTAAGAAAGTGGTTGTTTGGGGTGGAGGATATAAATGTATTATTTCTAATACAGCAATAGTATTCTTGTGAATATGTTATCTGAACATATTAATTTTAAGTTATTAAAAAAAATAGATACCTTATTAAGTGCTAAATATTATTAGAGTAAAGAGTAATTTTGTACATAATTTTTGTCATTCAATTTAATTACCAAAGAAAAATTTTTTTGTTTTTACCTTTTCATTTTCTATATATTATTGTTATAATTTATAATGTATGGTAACATTTATTTACTTGTATTTCAGTAAAGTTCTGGATATTATTTTGGATCTGAGATCATTTTTATGTAAACATGAATTATTAGTCAAAATCTGATCGCAAAAAGTGTTATATGTAGTGAAGGAACCTCTACTCAGGCATTGCCTTAGAGGCCCTATTATTTTCTAAATTATTGTAAACAGCAAGCGTTTGAAAAACATTGTATATATAATATGAACAGAATTTGTATGATTTATTCTGTTTTACCTTTTTAATTTATGTTTAATAATAGATAGGATATTTTGTCAGCCTGACAAATGAAAAGAACATTTATTCCTTTTTATAAGCTGTGGACTTGCTGCATATAATAGGAATTCAAATAAGACATTTTCTTTGTTGTATTATTGTACTCTAATCTCAATGTAGATGACTTATTGAATTTATATGTACATTTTAGAAAATAAAGATTATTATTATTATTATTATAAAAAAATTACTGGGACAGCGATCAACTCAATGAAGACCTTCCTGAAGTAGAGCCAATGGTTATTTCAGTTACTACTGATTCTGAAATATCCAATGACAGTGTTATTCTGAAGAAGACGAGTGAAGAATGTTGATGTGATTTTACTCTGTGAATTGAGTAGCAGAGTTTAAATCCTCTTGTATACTGTACATTGACTTTAAATATTATGACGTGGCCCTTCTTGGGCTGAGTATTTGTAAATAATGTAAATATTGTACATATATATTATGACAAATCCTTTTATTACAGGAATATAACCATTTTTAAACTTGCCATTGGAGGTTCACAGCCCTCATGAGAAGAAGTGATGGGAAATGGTATAAAATATTGAAAACTAAAAATATTACATTATCTTTTCTTATACGAACCTGGATGACGGCTGGACTGGCAGCGACTTGGCAACACCGCAGTCCCGCCTTACACGTTACTCACGGCTCAGTGCACATCGCTTCGCTATCAAATAAAAATCGCTATAAAATACACGATGGGCTGTAAAAGGTTAACAAAGTATGTAGTTAAATATGTGAAATTAGCTTATTACAACAATGTCAAGTTCAACCTCGTCAGATCAGCCATTGCTTAGAAAAAGTTGTTTTATAGAATCTACAAGAACTTTTTTTCTAATGAAAAAAAAATGTTGAAACTTTAATATAGTATTTTCAATACCATAATCAATCATGTATTAAATTTTCATCAAGATTACTTTACTGCAATCAAGATTACAAGATCAAGAACGGATATTTAGTCAGCGATTTTCAAAAGTCAAGATTTGTTTGGAATTAGTGAAAAATCGTGTACTTTTTTCGTTCGGTACGAAGTATAAATTTGAAAAATAATACTAAAATATATTTGTTGACACCTATCAACGCACAATAAAACAATGAAAATATTGGTACAGGTTCCATTACCATAGCTTTGTTAGTTTAATTTTTGTAAGCATCCAAACTCAAGTCTCCAAACATTTGTTACGGATAGTAGGCTTGGTGGCCTATGCGTAGGCTTGAGTCGTTGATTTAAATGCCAATTTTTACTGAATTTAACAGAAAAGGAAAAATGATAAAATAAATTTAAATAAGAAGAGAGAGAGAGAGAGAGAGAGAGAGAGAGAGAGAGAGAGAGAGAGAGAGAGAGAGAGAGAGAGAGAGAGAGAGAGAGAGAGAGAGAGAGAGAGAGAGAGAGAGAGAGAGAGAGAGAGAGAGAGAGAGAGAGAGAGAGAGAGAGAGAGAGAGAGAGAGAGAGAGAGAGAGAGAGAGAGAGAGAGAGAGAGAGAGAGAGAGAGAGAGAGAGAGAGAGAGAGAGAGAGAGAGAGAGAGAGAGAGAGAGAGAGAGAGAGAGAGAGAGAGAGAGAGAGAGAGAGAGAGAGAGAGAGAGAGAGAGAGAGAGAGAGAGAGAGAGAGAGAGAGAGAGAGAGAGAGAGAGAGAGAGAGAGAGAGAGAGAGAGAGAGAGAGAGAGAGAGAGAGAGAGAGAGAGAGAGAGAGAGAGAGAGAGAGAGAGAGAGAGAGAGAGAGAGAGAGAGAGAGAGAGAGAGAGAGAGAGAGAGAGAGAGAGAGAGAGAGAGAGAGAGAGAGAGAGAGAGAGAGAGAGAGAGAGAGAGAGAGAGAGAGAGAGAGAGAGAGAGAGAGAGAGAGAGAGAGAGAGAGAGAGAGAGAGAGAGAGAGAGAGAGAGAGAGAGAGAGAGAGAGAGAGAGAGAGAGAGAGAGAGAGAGAGAGAGAGAGAGAGAGAGAGAGAGAGAGAGAGAGAGAGAGAGAGAGAGAGAGAGAGAGAGAGAGAGAGAGAGAGAGAGAGAGAGAGAGAGAGAGAGAGAGAGAGAGAGAGAGAGAGAGAGAGAGAGAGAGAGAGAGAGAGAGAGAGAGAGAGAGAGAGAGAGAGAGAGAGAGAGAGAGAGAGAGAGAGAGAGAGAGAGAGAGAGAGAGAGAGAGAGAGAGAGAGAGAGAGAGAGAGAGAGAGAGAGAGAGAGAGAGAGAGAGAGAGAGAGAGAGAGAGAGAGAGAGAGAGAGAGAGAGAGAGAGAGAGAGAGAGAGAGAGAGAGAGAGAGAGAGAGAGAGAGAGAGAGAGAGAGAGAGAGAGAGAGAGAGAGAGAGAGAGAGAGAGAGAGAGAGAGAGAGAGAGAGAGAGAGAGAGAGAGAGAGAGAGAGAGAGAGAGAGAGAGAGAGAGAGAGAGAGAGAGAGAGAGAGAGAGAGAGAGAGAGAGAGAGAGAGAGAGAGAGAGAGAGAGAGAGAGAGAGAGAGAGAGAGAGAGAGAGAGAGAGAGAGAGAGAGAGAGAGAGAGAGAGAGAGAGAGAGAGAGAGAGAGAGAGAGAGAGAGAGAGAGAGAGAGAGAGAGAGAGAGAGAGAGAGAGAGAGAGAGAGAGAGAGAGAGAGAGAGAGAGAGAGAGAGAGAGAGAGAGAGAGAGAGAGAGAGAGAGAGAGAGAGAGAGAGAGAGAGAGAGAGAGAGAGAGAGAGAGAGAGAGAGAGAGAGAGAGAGAGAGAGAGAGAGAGAGAGAGAGAGAGAGAGAGAGAGAGAGAGAGAGAGAGAGAGAGAGAGAGAGAGAGAGAGAGAGAGAGAGAGAGAGAGAGAGAGAGAGAGAGAGAGAGAGAGAGAGAGAGAGAGAGAGAGAGAGAGAGAGAGAGAGAGAGAGAGAGAGAGAGAGAGAGAGAGAGAGAGAGAGAGAGAGAGAGAGAGAGAGAGAGAGAGAGAGAGAGAGAGAGAGAGAGAGAGAGAGAGAGAGAGAGAGAGAGAGAGAGAGAGAGAGAGAGAGAGAGAGAGAGAGAGAGAGAGAGAGAGAGAAGAAAAACAAATAAGTACTAAGCAAAATTATCCAGATTCTGACAGTTTAAATATTTATAGCTGAGCCGAGCAGAGCCGAAGGGACTGGAGTAGGCGAGGGCAAGTGTTAAGGGTCAGGTCCGCCCGTAATCAGTCATTAGTTCGACCTTTAAGAGTAGAAATTGAAGGTTATTTACAAAAATAAATGTATATAACATGAGCTGTATAAAAGGAGTTTGTTTTAGAACAAGATTTATTTAATTGCAATGTGGCTGTTCCTGTATTTACGGCATATCTAGTGTTATGCGAGTGGTTCACTTTAAATAAAATTGAGTTGGCATACCTAAACAAATGGATAAAACTGGTTTTTAAGTAAAGCTGGTGGACTGAAAGTAAAGCATATTCATTGAAAATATTATTGGTAGGATAACGCCTGGGTTTACTGAAACCAACTTTTAAAATGCATTTCTGAGTTACAAAAAGAGGTTGGAGTACAGATTTATGCGCTCCAACCCAAGCTATATTTTCAAATGTAAGCAATGATTGAATGTAAGCATAATAAGCTAATTTTATTTCACTTTCATTTAAGATTTTCTTAATTTGTCTAAAAGCAAAAATGTACTGATGGATTTTGTTTCTTTTAAAAATTACAAGTTCAGACCACGTACTTATACCAGACTTCTGACGAAATACACTCCTAAATACTTGTAAGATGAAACGCATTCAACTGGTTCACATCCACAAGTGGAGTTCAGATAGTTTCTACAGTTGTGAATACTATTTTTTGTGTAAGTACAATCTGAATTAGAGTTTAAAGCAATAGGTAAGCAATAGGAAACAGTTAAAGAGAGACAATTTTGTTTTAAGACTGTGGGCTTTGTTTTTTACGTCAAGCCAGTTGTCTCCACATGTTATTAGCAAAAAGTACTAATTTACTGTGCAAATCTAATCTAAAAATTTACTGTCCAAATATAAATTAAAAATAGAACGAGCCCTAGTGTACTGCCTTGTATAACACCATATTCCACAGGAAAGGTGTCACTATTTACGCCACAATCAGAAACAACCTGGTGCCTATCTAAAAAGTAGCTCTGGAACCAATCCAGAGCATCACCGGAAAGGCCAATGGCTTCTCATTTTGTGAATATTTTGGTTCTATCTATAGAATCGAAAGCTTTTTTTTTAAATCTAAAATAGTGGGTGTGTATGAAAAAAAAGGGGGTGAGTATGAAGTGCTTATTAAGTGATACGCATTCATTAATCTCTTAAATAATATTGAACAGTGCGTCAGTGATTTTTTTGTCATTCCTAAAACCATATTGATGCTGAGATAGAATATTATAGTTATTGACAATATAGCTGATCTTTGACAACACGTTCAAGAACCTTGGTAAATACACTTAACAAGGAAGTCGGTTGGAAGTTATTTTTATCAGAGAAATTATTTGATTTGTATAAAGGAAAAATTGTTGCTAACTTAAAAAAATCAGGGATGTACCTTTAACAATGATTAAATTTATCAGGTGAGTTAAAGGATGAACAAGAAACTGCATGTTATTTTTTAGGACGTATGCTGATACACCGTCCAGACCCGGAGCAGACCCTCCCCTTAGTTGAGTGACATGGCAGACAACGTCAAGTTCTGTTATTGTATTATAAGAGTAAATGAAGAGTGAAGTTGAAAGTTTGAATCTCTCTCCAAAGGTTCTCCTCGTGCAATGATATTATTAGCCAGATTATGACATACAGAAGCAAAAAAGCTATTAAATTGATTAGTCACGTTTAGTATTACTTCGTTGTTTACAATTGTAGATACTGATAAAAAAATATGAATATCAAAGGAACTTTTACGCTTCTTTCTGCCGGCCAATTCACTAATAACGCCCCACAACAGTTTTGCATTCTTACCACATTCATTTATTTTATTTTTGTAATATTGCCTCTTGGCAAAACTTATAAATCCACTAAGACTTGTCTGAGATCCTTGAATTGATTTTTAATTTTATCATTGAAATGTTAGCTTTTCAATATTTTACTAGGAGTGTGCGAGTACTCAAAACTTCGAGTATTTGATCAGTATTTTACTACTTGAACTCGGCTCGAAGCTTCTGAAGCTACTTGAAGTTCAATCGAGTAGTTGTATTTCACGAAATATCAGAGTCAACAGTTTTATAAGTTATGAATAAAAATGTGCGCTTCCTTGTGTTCTATTTTACCCTTAATCATACGTTATCAGTTTGATGCGCGTAATTATGAACTAAACAAAACGCCTAAGAGTATATAGTACATGATGACAGTCAAATGAAATAGTCGACGTAATGAACGAGTATGTTCATTATGATTTGAACTAGTTCAATTCAAAGTGAACAACAGAGCTGGGAAGGTACCGATCACTGTAAATAGTTACCGTAATAGCGATCACACATGTTGGTTGTCTGAGTGTACTAGTCACTTGTAACCTAACCTAAAATAGCGTGAATAAAACAGAAGTGCTGGTTAGTGTCTTTATGACCCAAGAAAGGGGACGAGAGATCCGGTTCAAGATGCTCAAAAAGACCTGTTACCAATACAAATCATTAGATCTTTAATTAATTAACTTAACTTAATTAATTAACTACTAATTAAGTTGGGAAGCCCCCTATGATCAACTTGGGTAATTTCCCGTAATCTTCTTGACCAGGTAACTCCCGTGGTCAACCTAGGTAGCCCGCCTTGATCAACGTAGGTAGCTCTCATGATCAACTTTAGTAGCCCCCTGATAAATTTTTGTAGCCAATTTTGATAGACTTAGTTAATGGCATATGACAATCTTTGGTAGCCCCTGTGATCAACAATGGTAGATCCCCATGATTTACTTGAGTAGCAACCGTAATTATCTTACATAGTATTATTTTAGGTAGCAAGCTGCTGCGTTAGCCAATCGTGATTATATCTGAGTAGCTATTGATGCTTCGACCACAAGGGGGTTTGGGGGCAAAGCCCCCAACGAGTGGAGCGAGTAATAACATAACATTTAATGGATATAATAAAGAAAATCCGGATCTCTCGGATCTCGGCGTACAGACCATTAGGTCTGTACGCCGAGGAAATTATGGAAATTTCGTTCATATAAATAATACCGCTCAATCAAAAGGGTCCTGAGAACGGGTCACTTTATATCCCGAGAATCGAACTTCCAATCTTTTCTAGGCGAAAGCATCTCGGCTGTAGTATACGTACGTGCAAGGAACCGTTCAGCTCCTTTTCAGAACTGAAATTATCGTATATTTCTCATGAGTTTATTGAGGTCTATTTTGTTTTTTAATCTGAGCAGGGAATTGTCCAGTGGTTTGACATAAGAAAATACTATATCATATCATATAAAATATGGTAATGGCGTTCTAGCAGCGTGTGACACAACATTATTAATAGCATAAATAAACAGCTGTTTATATGAAATAGCAGATTGACATGAAATCTGTTGTTCAAAGTACACACATATTTAAAACCGCACTAGCCTTTGGTTAGTGCTGTAAAACATTGTTTTACGTTTTGCAGCATGACTCAGCTATTTTTATCCGTTTTCGTTAAACACTGTGAATATTGTAATAAGATTTATTAAAAAACATTATTCTTGCTTTTTTTTAAAAATTAGTCAGTTTTTAGATATTTCAGTTAGAAAAAAATGAATGTCCACCATTTTGAAACAGGTGAAGATTTATTTTTTATATTAAAAAAAAATAAAACTACTATAAGGTAGTATAGTCATGAAGTTTCACAATTGTACCTTTAGTAGATCCAAATTTATGAATTTTTATGTAAAAAACACATCAAGACAGATACACGGAAGTTTTTTACTCATTTTCATGTGTATAATAACTTCCCAAATAATTGAAACAGTTTTACTGAACACCCTGTATATATATATATATATATATATATATATATATATATATATATATATATATATATACAGGGTGTTCAGTATATATATATCTCCTACATTTTGTTGTTAGCTACCATTAATTAATTAAAAAAAGTTTTATATATATTTGGATCAAGATCCAAAAGTCATGTTGTGTATTAGTAAAAATATGAAGTGATGTCCTGTCACAAAGCTAAATCCAATTTATCAAGTCATTTAATCCTTTGAATGCCAGAAGCCTATATAAATAAGCTTTTGGGTTGGTGGATCAATACTATTAACATAGGTAAAAATAATCATTCACAAGGACAGTGGTAATGAACCATCCACCAACCCATACATGTACAGTGATATTGAGGGTACAGGGGGAGGGATGTTGTTTGCATCCACAGAAAATATTTAAGGCTGTGTAATTCTTACAGAGCAACAAATCTGGTAGCTGGACAGTCATGAATGGAAGAACAATCTTCCAGCTATGGCAGCTACCACAAAAAATAAAAAAAGGTAATCTGCATGAAGTTGCTGGATAAGGTTTTGAACTATTATAATTTGTGGACTGGGTGTGAGTAGTGTCAGTCTTGTCTTGAAAATATGAGGACCAATTTGTAATTCTTTTTGTGACAAAGTATTGTGCATAGAGTATATTACTAAACTAATATTTTACTTGTCAATACAGCTACATTAGTTGAGATATGTGTATAAACAAAACACCAAAAGACAAAATCAAGAAGATACACATTACGGACTTTTCTTTATTATATCCATTAAATGTTATGTAATTACTCGCTCCGCTCGTTGGGGGCGGTTTGTGGTCGAAGCATCAATAGCTACTCAGATATAATCACGGTTGGCTAACGCAGCAGCTTGCTACCCAAAAAAATACTATGTAAGATAATCACGGTTGCTACTCAAGTAAATCATGGGGATCTACCATTGTTGATCACAGGGGCTACCAAAGATTGTCATATGCCATTGACTAAGTCTATCAAAATTGGCTACAAAAATTTATCAGGGGGCTACTAAAGTTGATCATGAGAGCTACCTACGTTGATCAAGGCGGGCTACCTAGGTTGACCACGGGAGTTACCTGGTCAAGAAGATTACGGGAAATTACCCAAGTTGATCATAGGGGGCTTCCCAACTTAATTAGTAGTTAATTAATTAAGTTATGTTAATTAATTAAAGATCTAATGATTTCCCAACTTAATTAGTCATGGGGGTTTCCCAAGTTGGGATGGGTCAAGTTGACTCAAGATGATCACGGTTAGCTAATTACGGGAGATATTACCAAGTTAATTACGGGGGAGGGGGCTACCTAGTTTATCATGGAGACCACCCAAAATAGATCAAGAAAGGCTGCCCAAGTTGATCACAAGGGGCTACCCAAGTTAATCAGGAAGGGGCTACTCAAGTTGATCTCGGGAATCTACCCAAGCCGACCGTGAGGGCTATCCTAGTTAATCACGGTGCTACCCAAAAAGGTAATAGATGGTTACCCAAATTGATCAAGAAGAGCTACCCAAGTTTATCACAGCTACACAAGTTGAACACGGAGATCTAACTAAGTTAGTGGGGTGGGGGTACCCCAACCATACTACCCAAGTTAATCATGCTTCCTAGCCATCTTAATCAAGGGGCTACCCAAGTCAATTAAGGGGGCTAACCAAGTTGATAGTGGATGCTACCACATTTAATAGTGGGGGAGTACCTAAATTGATCACGGGTGGCTACCTAAGTTGATCATGGCTGGCTACTTAAGATAATCAGGGTTGGCTACAAAAGTTGATCATGGGTGCTACCCCAGATGATCACGTATGGTTAACACATTGACCCCTAGGACTATCCAAGATGCTCAAAGAGACTATCTAAGTATATGACGGTAGGCTATCCTAGTTGATTATGGGTCTACATACGTATCGCGAGAGGCTATCCAAGAAAATTACACAGGCTACGCAAGTTAATCATAGGCAGCTACCTAATTTGATCACGTGGGTGGTTACCAAAGTGGATCAAGGGGAACTATAAATAAAAAATCATCATGGGGCTACCTAAGTGGTTTACGGCCGGTTAACCTAATTGATCGTGGGTGCTACCCAAGATGATCACGGATGATTAACCAAGTTGATCATACTGGGTTCCCAACATCACACGAGTTACGCACGTTAGTCATGGGTGTCTACCCAAGTTGATCACAGAGGCTAACCAAGGTCATCACTGGGGGTTGCCTAAGTTGATGACTGTATGACACCGAAGTTGATCACAGGGGCTGGTAAACAGAGAGGTCAACGTAAATAGTGTGCAAGGTTTTAACTATCCAGATTATTTTAATCATGCTGAAATAGGTGGATATATTCCAAAAATTACATGTTTTTGACAAAAAACTCAACTTTAACGATTTTTTGTGAGGTAAAAGTAGTTTACACAGCATGGACGTATATAACCATTTCCAATATTATAACATGTGGCTACTAAAGATGATCACCAGGAGGTTTCCGAGTTGATCACAGGCTACTAAGATGACGAAGAGTGGTTACCAAAGTGCATCATGGGCCATGGGGGAATCGAAGATCATCACTGGGGGCCTTAGTGGTTGACAGTCGGCTACTCTTGTTGATCAAGGAGGCTACCTAAGTTGATCACGGCCGCTAGCCAAGTTAACCGTGGGGGCTACCCAATATGATAGCGGGTGATTACCAAGGTTTGATCACAGGGGGCTTCCAACATGATCACCGGGTGTCTACCCAAGATGATCATAAGTGATTACCTAAGGTTTTGATGGAATACTACCGAAGTTGATCACGGAGGCTGGTCAACAGACTGGTAAATGTAAATAGTGTGCAAGGTTTTGTGTTGTTAGGTCATGCTTATATAGGAGGGTATATTTTAAAAAATCACATTTTTTGTCAAAAAACTCAACTTTTGTGAGGAAACTGTTGTATATACAACATAGAACTATATAACCATTTTTTTGGAACACTTTATATTTTGAGAGGTGAAATATCAAATATAAAAGCAGTTAAATAGTCTGTAAGGTTTATACTTTCCAACTTATTTTATTCATACTTAAATAGCAGGAATTATTCCAAAAAAAATTATGTGTTTTCGACAAAACTACACTCTACTGACTTTTTGTGGTAAAATATAGAATATACCGGAAAAAGTATACTACACTTTTTGTACACAATTTAGTTGTCAATATAAATCTTTCATTTTATGCTATCTAAACTAAATATTATAGCTTCAGTCAAACAAAAACCTCAGCTGTACAAACAGGTAAGCGCTTTCTCGTCAGCCATTTCAAATTTTATCTAGGTTATAAAAGGGCCAAATAAAATTTTATATCACTTTTACTGACAGAAAAGTAAAGGTAAATAGTATGTAAGGTTTTAAGTTTCTAGCTTCTTTTAACACATTGAGTGCGGGTCACACGCCCGCGGGTGATAGCAGTGCTTGCGCGAGCAGCGGATAAGTCACCGGCGGTGGACGGATCAATACCGGCTTGTACGCTTCAGTGTTGCCTAGCCCTTTGGCTTAGAAGGGTCGGATTTGCGCCGCATTATAGCCTGTTTCTTCGTTCGTGGATCGCGCCATTTTGAGCCAGTTGGCGGGGGTTGGCGTGCCTGCGCGCGCAGCGGAACTGTTGCCGGCGGTTGACGAAGCAATGCTTGTTTGTGGAATTCAGTGTGGTCCAGCCACTTGCCTTATAACGGTCGGATTTGCGCTGCATTGTTGCCTGTGTCTCGCGTCACGTTTCGGTGTTCACCGTTCGTGGATCGCGCCATTTTGAGCCAGTTGGCTTGCATCGGAGTTTTACCATTTTATTTTTGTGTATAATAGTGAAACATTAGTATCGTGTTGTGTTATATTGTATTGTGATTTGTGTTATATTGTAAATATATTTGTATAGTGCATTTTATTCTTTTCTGCAATGTTTCAACCAACTCCTGGGCCATCTTCGGCTCCTGACTTTGTCCTGCCGACAGTGATGGTGAAGTTGATGACTCAATCCAACATCAGATGATGGGAAATGCTTCAGATGACTCTGATTCTTATGAATCTGATGATTCTGATATCGGAAATGATACTCCTGTATGGCATATTTCAACTTCAGGAATGCGACCTGCCGCGACTAATTGCGGCAGGCGTCTCGCGGCGCGCATGGGTTTCGTTGCGATGTGCGGTTCCACCGCCAGCGGACGATCACTTCGGAAGCCCCGATCTACCAGAATTGAGGCCATAAACTGGATTTGGTGTATCAACCCTGTTTCCTGACTATATAAGGTATTGTTTTGGTACAAAATATTATTTTAGTATCTGACATGTTTTTAACATATTTTTTCAGCATCGAATGTGTTAAGAGCATATTACCACGATTGTCAGAATGAATGGGACAGAGAATTATATTTTATACAGCAAAATTTAAACACAGCTTACAATGAGAGTACAAAAAATACTAGTTTTAATTTAATGTTCAAACATAGTCCAAATCATAGTTTAAGTAATTTGTGGAAGATATAAGAGTCACCAATATCAAGCAAAAATGGATTTTAGATATACAGGACTGTATAGGATAATTTATTTTACAAGTCCAGTTAGCGTTTTGTTACAAGATGTAAACGATATAAATGTAGTTAAAAGAGCTCATATTAGATTCCTAAAAATGTAATTAAGTATAAATTTTAACAAAGTGTAACTTTATGAATAATGTACATTTAAATTAATGACAATTTTATATGTAAAAAAAAGGTAAAAAGTAAAACTACCCTCCTGCCCTCACAAAACTTGCCAAGCTCGCAAAACCAGTTTTCGAACAATAGAAGCAACTCCGACGTAAAAAATGTCACACGGGTATCAAGAGAAATACCAATTCAAAACGTGCATTGTTTTACAAAAGGGTAATTACACTATTGATGACCCATAAATGTTTGGTCGATTTAACCGAAATGAGTTTGTAAATATGAATTGTAAATATTGTGATGATTAATTTGAAGTAATGATTAATATTAAGGATTGAATTGTAATGTAATTAATTGAACATTTTAAATTGTTTGTAATGTAGTCTTTGAGATGAACACGTTTATTTGTGCGGATTTTACTGAAGGGTTAGTAAGTGAAAGTGCAAACACCTTTGAAACAATGGATGTTACGAGCTTGTAGATAAGCCAGTTGTAGACGTGTGCCACTTAAATCCAGATCTGGTAATCACTGAAAACTTCACTATTCACTGAATAATTGACTAATCACTGCACAATACTTAACTCACAACCTTTTGAAAGCACTTCACACTCTCAACACTTAGAAGATGACTTAACACTTCAACTTGAACTGAACCACTTTAGTTTTAAGACGAGAATAAATGTATCGAATGAATGTGAAGGCCAATGAATGCGTAATATGAATCTATTAGATTAAGTGACATAACTTGAACGAAGAACTCTTCGACTTAGAAAACTTGAATTACCTATCACAACGATACTCTGAAGCACACGACCGAACCACATACCTTGCTTACAACTGTGCAATAGATTTTAAACTTTGTTTGATGTCGCAAGTAAAAGTAACTTTTCCAAAACTTGTTTTCAAAAAAAAAAGGTAGAGAAAAAAAGACAAAATTTTAAATGAACAAGGAGACAAAAAGCACGCGGACCGTGGAAACTACTGTGTGAGACTGTCGAGTGGAAGGGTAGTTCAACGTAACTTAGCATGTTAGAAATAGAACCCCCCTCGATAGGCACATTTAGGGCTCTCCCCGACTAAGCTGACCTTGACGGACAGGGAAGACATCACCAACCTCTCGTCGCTGGTTGTCTGGGGAAGCCTAAGTGTAACCAACAGGTGACATAAACAAAAGGATGAACTATCATGCACCAGTGATACTATAGTGTAGTGGTGAACTATGATGAACATCTAATCAATTGTAAAAAAAGGAATTTGTTATATCTAAGAATTTTGTTAGTTGTAAGAGTCTTTTAAACAAAATTTTTTTATTTTAGTGGAACTTGAGGTTTTGTAGTGTTTTGAAAGGGGGAAGATGTACCGTTTCAGTTAATTTCATTTCTTAGATATAAGCGTCAGTTCTCTGTTATGTAACTTGGCTCTCCTTCGACGTAGAAAGACACTACGAAACCTGATTATTTCTAACTTGTCGGCTCTTGCAGACATCGTTATGTAATGTAGAAAGTGGGGGTGGACAATGCTAGAAACCCGCCTGTCTCTGGGCAGTTCTTCGCCACGACTTGAGGCGAGCGTTTGTGAGGGCAGATGTTAGCTAGAGGATTACGAGCTAACGGACATCCAAGCTCAGTCAAATATACCCCCTTTTATTCAGATTTCGGTGGCCCTAATAAATATTCTAATCTTACATAATATAAAATGTATTATATTAGTTTAAAGCTATTTTATATTTGCAAATAGACTTTAATGAGAACAATAAAAATATATGTTTCACACCCACATGTGTTCTTTTAATTTTAATTATTATATACCTCTTCAAATGAAGCTACTTATACGTGTGGGGTAAGTAGTGGTATAATAGGTAAGATTTTATGCAATACAAATTTTTCAGCCACTGGTTTGTACTATTGACATTTTTTCAGCATTCAATGTGTTAAAAACTATTTGTTAATTTAATAAATATCCCACTGTAAAAGTGGACACAATATAAATAAAAGTGCATAATATAACAATGTCATCGATGTGTTTTAAACGTAATATGCAACTGCAGCAAAACAAATACCTCAACTGTGTACTCAAGACAGTATTTTCATACCGATATTTTGAATTTTGTTTAGGTTATGAGGAAGAATATCAAATATAAAAGCAGTTAAATAGTGTGTAAGGGTTATAGTTTCCAACTTATTTTATTCGTATTTAAATGAGAGGAACTTAAAAAAAAAATCAAGTTTTTGTAAAATATCAATTTTAACCACTTGAGTGCTGTAGACGTGTTAACACGAATTGTATCAACGCTACTTACGTGTTGACACGTTTCGTGACATACAGCTGTTCATTGTTGTCTGTATCACGACTGTGAAGGAACGTGAGCGCCCTGTATGATATTTTGAGAACTACAATATTGAGAGCACCTTTACCGGCATATGATGCGATCTAGCGGATATTTATAGAAATAAGAATCCAAGTGCTTTACTGTCGTTCAGCTTCGCGCATTTTATTCATTGACATCGGTCTGTTATGTGCGTAGGTTATGTGTGTGTGTCATTTCTATGTGAATTTCTCTGAGTGTTATTATCATGGCGACTAATAACAATAATGAAGGTGATATTAGGCGTTTATTAGAAATGCCTAGTTCTCAATTAGGCTTCGATAATGTTGATTTCTCAGACGATGAATGGATGGATGACCTTGATGCCGATCCGGACTTCCTGCCTGGCGGTGAGGAAAGTAGTGATGTTGTGGATGACCCTGATCCCGACTTTCAGCCTAATGGTGTGGACTATAATGATGTCAATCAAGGTAGGCCTAATGTAATCATTAGCGATGATAGTGATAATGATATACTTGGACCTAGCACCTCAAAACAAATAAAATTAGGCACTAAAACTAAGCGTGTTCCAAAAAGAAAAATTGGTAAACCAAAACAAACAAAGACCCGTAAAACCACATCCTCTACAACAAAGTACCCACATGTATGGACGCAAAATAATTTTGTACCCACAAATTTCACATTTGACAACTCTAACAGTGGAATGGCCAATAACAATACTGATATGACTACTGAATTGGAATTTTTAGAAATATTTTTATCCGATGAAATAGTGGACTACATTGTTCAAGAGATCAACAAACAATTTTTGTATGAAGTAAATAATTCCGCCCCATCTGATAAGTCCAGGCTAAAACAATGGTTACCACTAACAAATAAAGAATTTAGAGTTTTTCTTGCTACAACAATGCTTATGGTACATGGTAAGAAAAATGACATTGACGACTACTGGTCCAATGACCCATTACTAAAAAACAGCGCTGTATCAAGCTGCATGTCAAGAGATCGATATGCAAACATTCTAAGACTTTTGCATTTTACTGATAACACTCTTCCCCCTGCCTTTGGAAGGCTAACAAAAATAAAACATGTAGTTGACATGTTTAGAAACTCGTTTTCCAAATCTTTTATACCATTTCGTAATTTGTGTATTGATGAGTCTCTCTTATTGTTCAAAGGACAATTAGGATTCAAACAATATTCATTCCTTCAAAAAGAAGTAGGTTTGGTATAAAATCCTATCTTTTATGTGATTGTGAAACTGGTTATGTTTTGGACCTGATAATATACACTGGTAAAGACAGCGAAATAGTAAACTCGGAAGATCTGGGTACTTCTGGTGCTATTATTACAACATTGATGACAAATTATCTGAACAAGGGCCATTGTCTATTTGTGGACAACTGGTACACCAGTCCAGATTTGTTCACCTTTTTGTATAACAATAAAACAAACGCTTGTGGAACCGCTAGGGCTGATAGAAAAGGTATGCCTACATTTGAAAAGAAATTACAAGTTGGGGAAACTGAGGTTGTAAACAATTCCATATGTATGGCAGTTCGCTGGATAGACAAACGGCAAGTGCTAATTCTAACAACTGAGCACAATCATGAAATGGTAAACACAGGGAAAATAAATATAAAAACTAAAACACCTATAATAAAACCAAAGTGCATCCATGACTACAATAGCAATATGGGCGCCGTAGATCGATCAGATATGATGATCGTAAATATAGAAAGTGTTCGTAGAACTACCAGATGGTATAAAAAATTATTTTTGCATTTATTTTATATTTCAATCTTGAACGCACACGCTCTATATTTATGCAAAACTGGAAAAAAACCAACATTGCCAGAATTTCACCTGGAGTTAGTTCGACAAATGATCGAAAAATATCAGGAACCACGAACCAAGGCAAAAGGGGGTCGTCCATCTGGTGACAATCCGATGAGACTCACTCAGAGACATTTCCCTGTTCTTATCCCAGCTACTGAAAAGAAGGCAGGGCAATGTAGGCCATGCGTTGTTTGTAAATACACACAGCGGCGGGAACGTAAAAGGCGAGAGTCACGATACATGTGTGCCGAGTGCGACGTTGCATTGTGCGCGGCTCCTTGCTTCGCTGAGTTCCATCAATTGAAAAGTTATTAACCTCAGTGGACTCATGCTTTTGTAAATTTTGTATATAGTAAACATTTTTTGTATGTATAGTGATTTTATAATACCGTAACTGATGAATTACTAGACTAATAATGGTGTATCTGGATTAGAATAGGAGGTAAGTTTTATGCTTTTTACTATAAATTTATATATATATATATATATATATATATATATATATGTATGTATGTACGTATATATATATATATATATATATATATATATATATATATAATTTAAATATATTATAGACATACATATATAAAAAACATAATATGTATTATATGTCATAGGCAATTTTTGTTACCGTTTAAAGTTATTCTAAATATACTACTTCTAGACTACTCAGTACGGCGAAAAACCCTGCGGTGAGAGGTCGGCGAGGTCGCAAATACACAGCGCTTAAGGGGTTAATGACTTTTTTATGAGGAAAAGATAGTATATAACAGAAAAACGTATATGACACATTTAGTACACAATTAAATTGTAAATAAGAATATTTTATCTAATCTAAATACTATAACTCCAGTAAAACAAAAACCTTAACTGTGCAAACAGGTAACCGTTTTCTCATCAGCCATTTTGCATTTTTTCTGGATTATAAAAAGTAAAAAACAAATTGTATAGCAGTTTTCGTAACAAAGTAGTAAATATTGATAGTGTGTAAGGTTTTAAGCTCCTAGCTTCTTTTAATAATACTTAAATGGGAGGAACTATTCCAAAAAATTACAAGTTTTCGAACACTGCAAACTGGTCACGGCAGCCATTTTGAATTTGTTCTTTGTTTTAAAAAGTAAAAAAATCAAATTTTATAGCAGTTTTCTCAACACAGTAGTAACAATAGATAGTGTGTAAGGTTTTAAGTTTCTACCTTCTTTTAATAATGCTTAAATGGGAGGAACTATTCCAAAAAAATCACTAGTTTTCGAAAAACTCTACTTTACCAACTTTTTGTGAGGAAACTATAACATATACCACAAAAATGTATTACAATATTTAATTTTTAGTATAAATAACTCATTAAATTCTATCTAAACTAAATATTACAGCTTCAGTCAAAAAAAAAACTTGAACTCTGCAAACAGGTCAGCGTTTTTACTTCAACCATTTTGAATTTTTTTAGATTAAGAAAAGTGAAAAATCAAATTTTATACCAGTTTTGCCAACAAAGGAGTAGAATAAACAGTGTAAGGTATTAAATTATCTTAATGAGGCAATTAAATACAAAAAACTTAACAAAAATTTGAAATTTAAAAAAGTGAAATTTAACGATTTCTTGCTTAGTTATTATCAAAAATACAAAAAAAGTTTCCTTAACAAATTTGTAGGTAATTTAATAACAAATCTGGAGTATTATGAGATTTGCTCTACAACCAACGGTTTGCTCACAATCAAGCCGTAAGTAAAACTCTGCACATAATTTAAAATTCCTGTCCGCCATTTTGATTTTTTTGAGGGGTTAAAAATTTAAATGTTAAGTTTTCAGAATTTTCCCGTTGGTTGCTCGGTAAAAGCTACAAGTGTGCCAAATTTCAAGTTTATAGCTCATCTGGAAGTGGGTTAGAATTTGTATACATGAGTGAGTGAATGACACATGCAGCTTTATACAGGGTGTCCCGGAACTCTCTAGAACTTTTCAGCAAAAATTGTTCCTTAGGTCAAGAGAAAGAAACATATTTCATAGCATAAACATACGGTAACTACTGTAGTTTACTTTCTGTTTGTCTGTGTGTTTTTTTCAGATTATTTTTTAACTCAAGAAATATGTAAGATAGAAACTTCAAATTTAGTATACTTGTGTAGCTTAACATTTAAAACAAGGGAATAATATATCATTGCTGTAAATAAATTCATTTCAAACTGGCGACCTTTAAAATTCTTTAATGTCAAATTTCACAAAAACCGTTATAACTATAAAAAAGTTAAAAGTTAAGTAAAAAATGCACAATTAAGAGAGATAAATCAAACAACATCTTATTTAATGAAATCGAATAATAAATAACCCAGGTTTGACAATTTTTGTAAATCAATGTAATTTCCATAATACAACAATACATACCTAAAACATAGTTTAACTTCAAATATTAGGGGCTGCGCATTATTAATCAGCTGTTTTATATCCTGTTTTATATGTTTTGCTTCCTGACTTTTTACTAAGAGTCCAAGTTTCTGATGTATACAATTTATTTATCTTAATTTAATATATACAGGTTGTTCCTGAACTCTCTGGAACTTTTCAGCAAAAATTATTCCTTATGTTAAGACAAACATATTTCATAGTATTAACATGGGTCTACGGTTACTGTCTGTCTGTCTGTATGGGTTTTTTACAAATTATTTTATAACTCAAGAACTATTTAAGATAGAAACTTCAAATTTATTATACATGTGTATCTTAACAGTTAATACAAGAGAGTAAAATTTATATCGTTGTAAATAAATTCATTTCAAACTGGCGACCTTTTAAATTCTTTAATGTCAAATTTCACAAAAACCATTATAACCATAAAAAAGTTAAAAGTTAAGTAAAAAATGCACAATTAAGAGACAAATCAAACAACACCTTATTTAATGAAATCGAATAATAAATAACCCAGGTGTAACAGTGTTGTAAATCAATGTAATTTCCGTAATACAACAATGCATACCTAAAACATAGTTTAACTTCAAATATGAAGCGCTGCGTATCGTTTCAGTTGTTTTATATCCACTTATGTTAACAATGAGTTTGCGATTTATGAACTATTTAGTATGAACTATGAATCAGCTGTTTATTTGTAACACATTGTTGATATAAGGAAAAGTAAGCATCAGCTTTTCGTATCAACAATTTGTTTTAATACATTAGTATTTTTTGTTTAATTAAACAGCTAAGTATATTGATTAAAAAGATGAATAACGATACAAGTGAAGAAACTGTAAATTGCGTGTGAAATTAGAACTTATATGTCTTGGCTAATGGCAATCAAAACAAGCTTGGATATCTTTTAAAAGGACCCTACATTTTACCTAACAGATTTATATTAGAGGTTTATATTACCTTATATTCAGTCAAGTGACTCAACACGTCGTCAGATGGCGACCGGTTTCGACTAACTCAGGTAGTCATTTTCAAGCTAAAAATATATAAAAATCTTCACTCTTGTGAGATTGTCATAAGTCTTGAAAAACACTGACACACACGGACGGACGACACACAAAAAACACAAAGCGGACATTTATCACGACTAAAATATTGCAGATGCACGGTCGGTACACAGCGCGGGTGATGCAGGTTGCGAGTCTAGACTGACGCCATGACCTTGCACAATCTTGCTCCCTCTCCCCCTCTCAAAGTTCTTATCAGGTTCCTTACGCTTTGTTATAATTCCCTCGATGTTTGAGGCTGTTTCATAGAGAAGGTTTGATTCAAAGTAGGATTTTTCATTTAGAATAAACTGGGGTTGTTGTTTTCCGGCCTTGTAAATGTGGTATTCCTCGATCGTGTCCAAATATCTATCTCTGTCTCTATGTATCTGTAATATTTCTAAATTTTTGTCAATACTAGAATAATTATGATTTGCATTGATTAGGTGCTCAGCATAGGAAGAGGTTTGTTTCTGTGTGGTTTTTTAGGCAGGTGTTCTTTGAAACGAGCTTTGAACGAACACGTTGTTTGGCCTATATAAAAACTCGGGCAGCTGTCACAATTAAGTTTATATATTCCTGTTGCTATAGTTTTATCTGAAGAGGGGGGTTTCCGTGCTTTTAAAAAAGAAGAAAGTTTATTTTTTGTTCTAAATGTAAGTTTCACTTCATTTTTGGCCAGTTCACTCCTTAATGTGCTACTTAGATTATTTCCAAAATCTGTGGATATGTACGTTGTGTTTTTGTTTTTATGTTTAAGGATAAGTTTATCAATAATGTCACGCATGTACTCATTAGAGACAGCTATATATTTAATGTTAATGGTGTTTAATTCATTATTGTAATCATCTTCATTCACTGGGACAGAGATTAACCTATTGACAAAGCTGTGGTAAGCGGCTAATTTCTGGCTATGAGGATGGTGCAAAGTGCTGTGTATTGTCTGAAGTGATGTAGTGGGCTTTCTATAAATTTTAAATTCGAACTTGTCTATGGCCCTTGATATGGTCAGGTCTCAAAAGTTAAGTGCTCTGTTGTTCTCTTCCTCTAGTGTTAATTTCAGATTGTTGTGCATGCAGTTTAAATATAGGTACTTCAAACATTTTTAATTGCCTCTCTGTTCCATTAAACAGTACTATGGTATCGTCCACATAGCGGTAATAAAATATAATTCTGTCTTTGTGGCGATTATTTTGTGAGAACAAATGTTTATTTTCAATATAGTTCAAAAAGATTTCCGATAAGATGCTTGATAAAGGGGACCTCATAGCTAGGCCGTCTCTCTGTGAATATATTTGGTTTTAAAAAATAAAGTAGTTTTGTTTGAGTACTTTGTCAGCTAGCTTTATGAGTTCACAAATCGCCTCTTTACTCAAAGAAGAATGCTTATCTAAATTATCTTTTAGAATCATTA
The DNA here is from genome assembly GCA_035578905.1 of Stictocephala bisonia. Lineage (NCBI taxonomy): Eukaryota > Metazoa > Arthropoda > Insecta > Hemiptera > Membracidae > Stictocephala > Stictocephala bisonia. Next base: position 40,386 of record JAQJVL010002249.1, read on the forward strand.
ATGTTTCACTGGTCGAAATGTTTGTGAATAGATTTACAACATCAATTGAAACCAGTGAATAGTTATCTTTTATTTTGTGGACTAGATCTGAACTGTTTCTGAGGCTATTGTTATTTTCAAACTTATATTCACGTCTATTTTTTTGGCAATTTTATATGCGGGGGAAGGAATGAAGTTGACTAAAGGCTGTATTGGTATGTTTGGCTTATGAATCTTAGGTAGCCCTCTGTTTATTGGGGGCTGGGGGTTTGTTACTTTAGATAGTTTCATCTCAATATTAGACAGGAGGCTTGTGCTATAACTAATCTGTTTATTTATATATTTTGAATATTTGGTTGTAGGGTCACTGTCTAATTTCTCTATATTATTGTTTATAAAATAGTCGAGCATCTTGTTTACATATTCTAGTTTAGGGAGAATGACAACAGAGTTTCCCTTATCGACCTTACATACTACAGTGCTATTATCCTCAAGCTTATCTCGTATGCGTGCTGCTACACGCCTCAATGGCGTATACTTGTCAGAGACCTTATTTAATAACTTATTGTTGTTGGCTAATTTTCTGGCTTTATTGAAAATAGTGACCTTAGCTGTGATTCTAGCGTCTTCATCATTTAATGTTCTGATGGTAGCTTCTGATTGTAAAAGTTCTGTTACTAAAGATATTCTTTTGCAACTAGAAAAAATAAAGTTAAGCTCTTTATTAAAGTTAGCAGTAGGGGTGTGCGAGTAGTGATTTTTGAGTTCGAGTCGAGTCGAGTAGTTGGAATTTTTTTTGAGTATTGAGTATTTTCGAGCGAGTATTTACAGAAGGATTTTCTGTTTACCCAAGGCAACTGTAAAAGGCAAGCATCATCCTAAGCCTATGTTAAGTTTTGCCAGATTCGTAAATATATACATCTAAACTGAACACAATAATTTTGATTTGTTGTTTGTAACTGTAACATTTGATAAATAAACCTTTTTACTTCCTGCCTTCAAATATTTTTATGTGGCATTGTTTTGATTAACCTTTTTTCCTTTTTTCATAACTAATATGATGAAAGAAACTAAGAAAGTATATTATTAATTTAAACAACGTGGATTATAAAGATTTAATCTGTTCACTCATATCACAGATCAGATTATCTATGCAAGTCAATTATACTGTTTCACAGCCAGCTGATGTGTTTATCTGGTGGTTCAATTCAAAGTATACCACGAAAACGTAGCTAAGCTTGTTAGCAAAAGCTGCATCAAACCAAAATGAAGCTAAAATTCAGGCGTCATCGCCAAATGCAGTCATTTGCTTTTAGAATTGCCTCCTCTCAACAAAAAATGTATTGTGTGCACGCCAAGAAGAGTGGATCTGTATTATGTGGGTATTCAGTAATAACAGGGTTACAACTAACCGGAAATAAGCTGTGAATTATATAATCAAATTTGAAAATCTGGATGACAAAGACAGTTGTTCAATCGATTGATAATAATAACTAAGCAGGTTTACTAAAAATAAATTTTTAAGTCGCTTAGGATGATCATAGTTTTTAAATTATGATCGGTAATGAAATGTGTGAAACTTGAAATTATTTCGATTTATGAGTTTCAAGTTGCAAACTGATGTATTGAATGGTGTAATCGAATGAAAACAATAGACGTAGTCGGCTAATATAATAGGACTAGCGATATTGGCGACGATATGCAGTCTGAAATATAAACTTATGAATAAAAAACGAGACGTTTGTTAAGGCTTCGGTTCAATAAAAATTATTTTCCGAATCTCTAAATTTGTCGTACTGTATTTTGTTTAGAAAAGGTCTTCCAACATGTTTCTCCCTCACTTGGGTTGATTCGTGATTGTTTTACAATTTACATAATGTGAACAGGGAACCGTTCAGTCAGTTTATGAATCAAAATTATCGTACTTTACCACCTTTTATACTCCAACTGTGTTATTGTCTAACCTAGTCAGGAAACCATTCAACAAATTGACAGAAAAAATATCGTATGCGCAAATATTACACACAGTTTTGGCAATCTAAGATGTTTACGGAATAATAATTAATAGACGTTCACCACGGCTATATAAATATTTTTATTCGACGGAAAATAAATCAATAATGTTGTGTCACAAGCTGCTAGAACGCCATTACCATATTTTATATGATACGATACGGTGTTTTCTTACGTCAAATCATTGGAAGATTCCCTGCTCACATTAAAAAACAAAATAGACCTCAATCGACTCGCAAGAAATATACGATAATTTCAGTTGAAGGTGAACAGTTCTTTGCACGTTTGTATACTACAACCGAGATGAACTTTCCCCTAGAAAAGACGGGAAGTTTGATTTTTGAGATCTAAAGTGACCCGTTCTCGATACCCTTTTGATTGAGCGGTATAATTGGTATAAACGAAAATATGCTTAATTTCCACGGCATACAGACCATTAGATTTGTATCGGTAACAGGTCTTTTTGAGCATCTTGAACCGAATATCTCGTCCTCATTCTTGGGTCATAAAGACACTAACCCGCACTTCTGTTTTATTCACGCTATTTTAGGTAAGGTTACAAGTGACTAGTAGACTCGGACAGCCCACATGTGTGATCGCTTCCTTCCCAGCTTTGTTGTTCACTTTGAATTGAACTAGTTCAAATCATAATGAACGTACTCGTTCATTACGTCGACTATCTCATTTGACTGTCATCGTGTACTATATATTCTTAGGCGTATTGTTTAGTTCATAATTACGCGTACCAAACTGTTAACGTATGATTAAGGGTAAAATAAAACACAAGGAAGCGCATATTTTTTTATTCATAACTTATAAAAACTGTTTACTCTTAAAACTAAATTAAGATGTAAATATGATAGTTCATGAAATACAACTATTTTATCGAACTTCTATTAGTTTCGGGATCTTCGAGCCGAGTTCCAGTAATAAAATACTCGATCAAATACTCGAAGTTTCGAATACTTGCACACCCCTAGTTAGCAGGTTTATTTTGGCGTCATCAAATTTAATATTTGTTTTATTTATGAGGGTTGGATGGAACCTATGAATCGAACCTTCTCTATGAAACAGCCTCAAACATCGAGGGAATTATAACAAAGCGTATGGAACCTGATAAGAACTTTGAGAGAGGGTGAGGGAGCAAGATTGTGCAAGGTCATGGCGTCAGTCTAGACTCGCAACCTGCATCACCCGCGCCGTGTACCGACCGTGCATCTGCAATATTTTAGTCGTGATAAATGTCCGCTTTGTGTTTTTTGTGTGTCGTCCGTCCGTGTGTGTCAGTGTTTTTCAAGACTTATGACGATCTCACAAGAGTGAAGATTTTATGTATTTTCGGCTTGAAAATGACTACGTGAGTTAGTCGAAACCGGTCGCCATCTGACAAACGTGTTGAGTCACTTGACTGAATATAAGGTAATATAAACCTCTAATATAAATCTGTTAGGTAAAATGTAAGGTCCTTTTAAAAGATATACAAGCTTGTTTTGATTGCCATTAGCCAAGACATATAAGTTCTAATTTCACAGCAGTTTACAGTTTCTTCACTTGTATCGTTATTCATCTTTTTAATCAATATACTTAGCTGTTTAATTAATCTAAAATACTAATGTATTAAAACAAATTGTTGATACGAAAAGCTGATGCTTACTTTTCCTTATATCAACAATGCGTTACAAATAAACAGCTGATTCATAGTTCATACTAAATAGTTCATAAATCGCAAACTCATTGTTAACATAAGTGGATATAAAACAACTGAAACGATACGCAGCGCTTCATATTTGAAGTTAAACTATGTTTTAGGTATGCATTGTTGTATTACGGAAATTACATTGATTTACAACACTGTTACACCTGGGTTATTTATTATTCGATTTCATTAAATAAGGTGTTGTTTGATTTGTCTCTTAATTGTGCATTTTTTACTTAACTTTTAACTTTTTTATGGTTATAATGGTTTTTTGAAATTTGACATTAAAGAATTTAAAAGGTCGCCAGTTTGAAATGAATTTATTTACAACGATATAAATTTTACTCTCTTGTATTAACTGTTAAGATACACATGTATAATAAATTTGAAGTTTCTATCTTAAATAGTTCTTGAGTTATAAAATAATCTGTAAAAAACCCATACAGACAGACAGACAGTAACCGTAGACCCATGTTTATACTATGAAATATGTTTGTCTTAACCTGAGGAACAATTTTTGCTGAAAAGTTCCAGAGAGTTCAGGGACAACCTGTATATATTAGATTAAGATAAATAAATTGTATACATCAGAAACTTGGACTCTTAGTAAAAAGTCAGGAAGCAAACTTTTAATTTTTCAAAATAAAACAGTCCCACTTTCTTTGGTCCAGTTACCCTTTAGAGGGTAGTAGTATAATAGTTTACCACCTAACAAAATAATTCCACAGCCTGTTAGTAACAATTTTAAACGTTGGTTGTGTAGTCATCAGTTGCAATCTGTTCAATGTCACAATCTAACAGCATTTTACAGAACTACATTTACATTATTGTTGCACAGCGCCATCTGTTTTGCAAAGTGGTATATTATTTTACTAGTGCTCGTTCTGTAACCAGTAAAACTGGTCTGGAGTCAAACCTGTATGTTTAAATAATAATTTCATAAATACGATATGAATATTCTTTATTTTATTTTGTTCTATACTAAAGAGTAGATGTTTAGGTACATGTAGAAATATAAAATACTTACTTTGCTTTACATATTATGCTACGGTAATGATTTGCATTTTCACCTGATGTAAAAAATGTAACTATCCAAAAAAAGAGTACGGAAACTTTCATTTTTTAAAATCTTACCACTATATTTCACACAAATAATTTTGCTACCATTTTGTTCAGCGTAAAATATAGAATTTTGTGGTACATAGTGCTACTGGGCTAACAGTTTGGCATACATAATATATGAGCCTGATTCAAGTCGACATTTAGAAATAAATAAATAATACAAATAAAATGCAACCATTTATTATTACTATATAAATTATTGCAGTCCCATGAGATGGAACTTCAGATTATTGATTTTATGTAAAATAATGGAAATTATATTAGTATATTAGGTTCAATTAACCTAATTATAAATAGTCTGAACCTTAGTGATGTTATGTTTGTTGTTATTTACAACACCATTGTAGATAGGTTCAATGTATTGGTGTCCACATATAGTATTGTCTGGAAAAGCAGACGCTAGTGGATGAAGTTTTTCTACTTTTTGGACCTATCTATTGTAAACAGTTTTATATATTATAAAACTCTGTGCAAGAATAGGCAAGTATAAAAAGTGTGAGTCATCTGAAATAAAGATCTATACTTTGCTTTTTTTTAGAAATTTTATAACACTGACCAATTTTAATTATAATAAATAATAACATAGAGAAACAGCCAAACTCTGCATAAAAAACTGAAGAAATATAACATTGACCAATTTTAACTATAACATATAGTAACATAGAGAAACAGCCACTCTGCATAAAAAACTGAAGAAATATAACACTGACCAATTTTAACATAATATATAGTAACATAGAGAAACAGCCAAACTCTGTATAAAAAACTGAAAAATTGGCAAAAATAATTATAATATATTAACATAAATAAGATTGGTCTTACTGGATAATAGCATTTATTCAACTACCAGTCTGACTATTTCTCTGTTTCTTTCTTTACATATCACAATACTAAAATGTCAAAATATCCCTGTGGAGTATGTACAATTGGAGTTAAACACAAGGGCATTTTGTGCACTGGGAGTTGTAGTCTATGGCACCATTCTAAATGTCTAAACTGGCCTGATAAAAAATTATCAAAGCTTACAAAAACAGAAATAAACAAATGGAAATGTGACAAATGCAAAACTGCAAATACAACAAACCCCAACACAAATTCAATGTCAGAAGCTACAACTAACCAGGCAAAAAATTCATCAATTACAGAAATAGAAGAAAAAATACTAAACCTTGATAATATTGAAGAAACAGATTTAGAAACTTCGCTTTCATTGGCAGCAGAAGTTGGCCTTGCTGACCGAAAATCACAAATTAAAACAGGACTTACTAGATATGACCATAAAAAACTCCAAATTAACGCTAGACAATAACGAGATAAGAAACATAAAGGAAATCAACTTCCAGTCACAAATTATAGAGTTAGAGGAGGAAAGAGATAAAATTTTAAACAAATACAATATACTAGTTGAAACCCTTAACAATGCTGAAAATCAGTTAGTAAAAGAAAAACAAATTCAAAATGAGTTACGAAAAATATTTGAAGAACAAGACAGAGAGAAAGAGGACACTATCTGCAAACTCCTAAAGGAGGTTAAGCATCTACAGCAACTCACTAATAAAAATAATACGTCACCGGAACTCACAGCAATAAAAAACGTGGACACTCAAACAAGCAATAGCTCTATAACTGAGCCAAGCACAAACGGACTTATCTTGACAGATTTAGCCAAGATAAAGAACAGACAAGAACAATCAGAGGAAATTATCAGGACATTGCAAGAACAAATGCAATCTCTAATGGCTTCTATAGACCATCAAACACTACAAAACTTGACTAGGAGAGACAGGCAAACTCCAATAAAAAAACTGAATAAATCATTAACTGGGAGAGACAGACAAACTCCGACTAAAAAACTGAGCAAACCACTAACTGGCAGAGGTAGGCAAACGCCAACTAAAAAAATGATAAAACAAGGAACTCTTAAAAAGAAAAATACGGTCTATAGTGTCTCCCTGCAGGCAGCTGAATATAATTCACAAATAAACATAGTGAGTCCCACAACAAGCACTCATAAAAAACAAAATGAAATAATGACACCTACCTGTAACCAAACACCCCACATAGAAGGAAACTTCTACTACTCGTCTGAAACTGATATAAGTGGTCACAATCTAATCACGCAGAAAAAACTTAATTGCATCTCTCAACTGATAGACAAAAAAATTCCACCCTCAACTGCAAACATTCGCCCAAATGATGAAGACATAGAACAATTTTTTACCAAACATATAAATTTTTATAAAAATGTCAATAGCAGCTATCTCCACACCCTGTCCAAACTCAATCGAACTCCCTCACAAAATTATGTCTCCCACACAAATGAATCAACTGCAAATGCCCTGGAAAATAATTTGTTAGAAACCCTCACTTCAGAAAAAAGCAGACAAAAACAAAACACAAAAACCATTGAAGAAAACTGCCCAAAACATAATAACATAACCAACACACAAACACAGAGTTTTTTTAGCCATGAAACGCCTTCCCAAGGAAATACACAAGTAGCAAACTATCTAGACATCAGCAACCTTCTGGAATTTAGTTTTCAAGAAACAGAAGAAGAACGCAACTTGCTACTGAGAAAAAAGGTAACTACTCACTACAAAGTAACCATTGCCCACCAAAATATCAACTGGCTAACAAAAAAGACTGATAAACTTGCACATTTTCTCAGTAGCACTCAGCCAGACCTAATAATAATCACAGAACATGGTCTAACTCAAGAAGACCTTGAGAACACTTGTATTGATGGCTACTCACTGGTGGGTGGCTTCACGAGGAAAAACCATAAAAAAGGAGGTGTAGCAGGATATGTAAAAAAAAGCCTCAAAGGATATATAAAATTCTTAAAAGCAAGCAATGAAGAAACAGAGCTAATATGCGAAACCGCTTTATTTGAAATAAAAATTCAAAAAAATATCATACAAGTAATAGGAGTCTACAAACCCCCAAGTGCAAACCTGGAGCAAGCAATCGACATTTTATCTGACCAACTAGACGAAGCACTATGTAGCAAGAAGCCAACGATCATCTTGGGAGATATAAATGTAAACAATCTTGAAAAAGATAACCATGACAATGCCAAGCTAGAAGAACTCCTAACATCTTTTGGTCTCACAAGATTAACATTACCACCCACTTGAATTACACCTACCTCAAAAACATCAATAGACTGGATATGCACCAACATCAACACCCAACTGCTCACAACATCTGTCATACTCTCAGGCCTATCAGACCACACAGCGCAAATAGCCACACTGAAACTAACTGGAAACAAACCGGCTCTTATAAAACAAAACAAAAGAATTTTTAACAAAAGAACCATAGAATCCTTTAACACTAGACTGCAATCTCAAAGCTGGGAAACTATAGACAAAACTGGAAATGCAAATCAAGCATACAACAATTTCCACAGCATTATAAAATTAATACTTAATGACACCTGCCCTGAAAAACTGGTAAAGAAAAAACAAATTAATAAAAGCAGGTGCTGGGATGAAGAATGCACTAGACTAAAAAGCCTCTACATTCAAGCATTAGAAAAAGAACTCTGTCATGGGCGACCTGGAGATAAAGTTGAAACCGCAGCGAGAAAGAAGGACTACGACCAAAAGCTTAAGACCCTAAGAAAGAAACAAACTTCGGAATTCATAGAAAGCTCAGACAACAAGTCTAAAGCACTATGGCAGGTTATAAACAATGAAAGAAAGTCTAAACCCAACTATAACAACCAGTGGAAACTGCAGATAGAACAAGAAGTACTACAAGACCCACATAAAATAACAAACTACTTTAACAATTTCTTTGCTGCAATGGCTGAAAAAACCCTAAAAGACACTAACATCATTAATCATAACAATAACAACCCTATACAAATAGCTCAAGTCACAAACAAGGAACTGTTTCTCCAGCCTGCTACAGAAAACGACATACAAAATGTAATAGACTCTCTAAAGCCTACAACATCATCCGGCATTGATGAAATATCCTCTAAAATGGTTAAAATCTGCAAAAACGAACTGACCTACCCGCTTACAGTCCTCATAAATAAATCACTCCATCAAGGCCTTTTTCCATCACAGCTAAAGATATCAAAAGTGTATCCAAAATATAAGAAAGGACCGGTCACAGACTCAAACAGCTACAGACCAATATCCTTGATATCAACATTTTCAAAAATTTATGAAAAAATCGTTCTTAAACAGCTTTTCCATTATCTAAATCAAAACAATTTGATAACAGAAACAACACAGATTCCTTAAAGGCAGATCCACAACAACCACTATAATTCAACTGACAGAGTACATAATAGACCAACTTGAAGAAGGCTGCTTTGTAACAAGCTTATTTCTTGACTATAGTAAGGCGTTTGACTGCCTCAACCACAATAAACTCTTACAGAAACTAGACGCTCTTGGTATAAGAGGGAAAACAGCAAAATGGTTTCACAGCTACCTAAGTGATAGGCAACAGGTCACAGAGATAATGAACACGCAGAACAACACTAGACAGAAGACTCGCTCTGAGAAAACGAGCATATATAGAGGGGTGCCACAAGGATCAGTCCTCGGGCCTGTACTGTTCCTCCTACTCACTAACGACCTCCCAGAAGAACTAAGTAACTACTGCCAAACTACAATGTATGCAGATGACACAGTAATTACCACTACAGACAAAGCAGTGGAATCACTCAACCTGCTCACTAATACAACCTTTGACAAAGTGAAAAAATACTGCCGCAGTAATGAATTAGTGCTTAATGAAAACAAAACAGTCCAAATTAACTTCACCACTAAAAACAGAGCTTTACCTCAAACGCTCCATGGACTCAAAAATGAACTCAATGCAAAATATCTAGGCATCATTATAGACTCGAAGATCACATGGCAACAGCACATAGACCACCTGAGCAAGAAGCTAAGCGCTGGAATATACGTCATCAGGCGGATAATGCAGGTAAGTGATCTAGAAACAGCAAAAACTGCCTATCATGCACTATTCGAAAGTCACCTCACTTATGGCATATTAGTATGGGGAGGAACATCCAACTCCAACTTGGAGAGAACACTAAAACACCAAAAAAGGGCAATCAGATGCCTACCAGGACTCAAGTACCAAGAAAGCTGCCAAGAAGCCTTTAAAGAGCTAAAAATTCTTACTGTGACATCACTCCACATCCGCGAAGCAATCCTGTATGCAGTCTCCAGCAACCAAACAAGAAATAAAGACCTACATCATCACTACACACGGAATGCATCAAGTTTTGCTCTCCCAGTACATCACCTGAACCTATCTGAAAGAAAACCATCCTACAAGGGAGCTCTCTATTTTAACCTCTTGCCTGAAGAAATAAAGAAAGAACCAATTAAGAGACTCAAGAAGATATTGACAACCTGGCTACAAGACAGACCATTTTATACAGAAAAGGAATTCTTAAACAATGTACTATAACTTCTTGTTACTCATTTCATTATTTTTGACACATTGTACTATTCTCAAAGAATATGTCAATAAAAATATTTGTCTATTGTCTATACTAGCCAATAGTATGATAGGAACATATTCTTCAAGGAAGAGACCTGGACCTTCCTTAGGAACGTCACATGGAAGAAAGAGGATTAGATCAGATGGCCACTCTATACAATTCCTAACTCCATTCGTATGACTCCTGTTAGGTTGCATGTTCTGGTTGTTGGAACCTACCAACATTGTGCACATTGCTGACAAAGGAAAAGCAAAAATGGAGCAATGTGCATTGTAAAGAGTGCAATGTTGGACTGTGCAAGTCTTCTTTTCAACCTTTTTATTCATTGTAGTTCAGTAATTTTTTCTTCTAAATAAGAAAATTTTACTTGACGTTTTAAGTAAAACAAATTTACTATTAGTATTTCATGTCTAAGTAGTTATTTCCCATATAATGCAACAGGTGGTAAAATATTATACCACTGCACAATAGAACAATTTGTGCAAAGTCTCATACCACACTAAGAATGGTGTCAAACAATATTCCAAAAGGCAGACAACTATTTAGGCAACTAGGTTATTATGGTGGAGAGAAGATTGAACGTAGCACCAGACCGAGGCGGATGCCAAAACCTTGTTAGGTTTGAGTGGCCACATAGGTATGGAAAGGTGTGGAGAGTTACAGCTACAATATTGACATGTTTGTGCCAGTAATTTAATTAGTTGTTGAAGTCTGTAACTACAGATGGTTTAAACTGCCATTCACATTTCAAACCCAAATAGTTGGAAGAAAGGCAAATATTATAGTCGACACGAAAACAGAATGGATATTCAGGTAGAGAGATCAATAATACTTTTTGAAAAAACTTAAGAAAAACAACAAGAAAATAGAATAGATACAAGACAAGATAAGGATACCTCAAAAACGGCATATCTACCTTATTTAAAGGAAACAAAGGAAAAGATTGGCAGAATATTAAGCAAAGAAAATATAAAAACCATTTACAAGCCACCGAAGAATTTTCTGAAACCAGTCAAAGATAAAATTCCATTAGCTATGCCTGGAGTATATGAAATATCTTGTAGTTGCGGGTTAGTCTACATTGGACAAATATAAAAGAAGAAATAATTTTAATAAGGATGATAGTATAAGGCTTCCAAAGACATAAGAATCCATTTGAAGTACTGTAAATTGAAATAAAATGGAAGAGTCAGCCATAATGATTTTCTTCTGCCAATGACCGTAGGTCACGTGAGTCATGCTCCCACCCCTCTCCAGCTAACTGCCAAATCCAAATCCCCACCCCACCACCTGTATAAAAACTGGAAAGTCATTCACCGATTTTAGTCTCAGAGATACCACTGAGCATGCCACATCACGACATGGGTGAAACGTCTGGTTATCTTGTAAATAATGTAGATAGTAACTTGACATGGTTGCCGCCAGAATATATAGATTCTAGTTATGACACCGGCTGCTTAAGCCCAAGTGCTAAGATTAAACGGCATTACGTTTACATGGGATAGCACTAGTGCTCCACTACTGGACCCCAAAACTGCTGATAATTTGAGACACAAAATTTAACATTAGCTGATAAATCTATGTGTGTGTATATAAAATGATTGGTTTTAGCCTTATTTGCCATCTTATTTACACTGTGCTGCATTAATGCATTCCATTTTTATGATTTCTTTTCCAGTGACTTACAGTAAATTATATGACCTTAAACATTTTTTTTAAATAATTAGAGTGCAAAGATTTTTTTGTATCAATGATAAAATTATATAAACATAAAGTGTTGTTAAATGGATGATTTATAAAATGGCTGATTTTAAAATTATTTTAATTTTAAATATTTAAATGGTTCAGTGATGAAAGTGGTTTTATTAAAACGAGGAAACTATTTTCAAATTGACAATAATAACAGATGGAATTACTAGAGTTTAATTAATTTTGGTCAATGTTTTTATTCACTTAAAAAAAAAAACATGCATGAAATGAAAATTGTCTATATTACGGGTGAAGTTAGGACTATAAAGTCCTCTCTTCCACTTAACCCCAAATTACAATGGGGTATATGGATGAAAAGACAAGCAACCTAGAGATAAACCCTGGGTTTTATTATGTCTCAGTTTTTTTAACCATAAAAAAAACTCTTCTAACACTAGAAGTTTAGAAGGAAGTCAAAATACCTGTTGATAAATCTCAAGCCGTTTAGCAGTGAGATTGAGTGTTTGCTGAAGCTTTTCGTCTTCTTTTGGAATCGATTGTTTCTGTTTGGCAACATTTGCCAGTTCTATTGAGTATTTGTCCTTGATGGACTGGAACCAGTGGAGTGAATTAAGTTCAGTGTTTAGATTTAGGGCACTCAACACATATGCGACACCTGCAAGACAATTGCACACAATTAACTGCAATACCTGTGAAGCTGTAACTCGTGACTTACTGCCAACAAGAGTTTACCTGAGTTTACCTTAAATCTGAGATATGCAAACTCACCAACCGGGCAGGCCGTTTTGGAGCACACTGTAAGCCAATTATTGCAGATACATAATTTGTCAGGATTTATTTCTTAATAAATTTAGTAATTGCAAATATATAAGCAAGCAGACATTATTATACAAAAATGTTATTAATTTTTTCTTAGTTTATAAATGACCAGTAATAGTTAGTTGTTTGCCACAATAATAGAAGATGAACCACTGGTTCTTTTTCCTTTATGAGGACATTCCTTTGTTGGATAAGTTTATAACAATGATGGGATACCTGCCGTGGGGAGTGGAGAGTCACAGGCCACTTTGTTGGGGTGAGGCGACACCCTGGACCTTCTTCGCTGTTTTCGCATGGTCACCACTACTAACCTAAGTTGCGAAATACCACTACATTTATGATTTGTTGTTCTTTCTTCTTTTAAGGGTATTTTTTATTCAAACTTATCAATAAATAAGCTTTAGAGCCTAAATTGATAATAAACACATTTTTTGTCGATTGCCCAGCTAGAAAAGGGTGCAAGAGAATTTGAAAAAAAAATACTTTCATTCAGTGGACAGAACTGCCAGTGTGACCGATGGAAAGAAAAGGAGATGCCCTATTGATCAGTTTTTTAACGGCCCATTTCTGTCAAGATGACTAACGTCCAGTATTTGTCTGCCTGTGGCGGGACATTTCAACTACGTACTTGCGCTCTGCTTTCGTTTTTCGCTTGGCATTTGTTTATTATTGCAGATATCAACATAAACCTTTACACTTTCACCCAATCAGGGGCAGTTGAACTAAAATTATTATCTAGTAACACTAAATGAACATACTACAGGTTCAAGGCTAAACACAACTCACAAGATTATTGCAGATGATTTTTGTCTTTTTGGCACATATCACTGCAGTAGAAGATAAGAGTTTCACTTGAAATACTAACTAAATGGAGTATATACCTACATTTTTCCTAACCTTTATTTTACATTTGAATCAAAGTGTAAAGTACGAATCATATTATATGTTAGATGTACACTGTGCCTGACAGTAAAAACAGTCAGGATAACACTTGCTGGAACTGTGGTTTGTGCTCAGGATATTTTCGTGATATGGTGGATAATAATGACAAACCTATGTTAGGTATTTTATTTACTCTACTTCTATACAACAATTCTGTTGTACTTCTGTACCTCAACAATTCCGTTTAAATTAATGTACGTTGCCCCCCACCCATATTATACTCAATTTTATTAAGGGTATTGCTGATGACTGAACCCTGCAAGTTGAGATCCCACTCAAAAAATACATCATTACATGTGATTTTTTTCACAGTTAATGTGTTTAAGAAGAAATTATATATACTTGTAAATTAAGACGCTTCCACTTCATTTACTAATATAATTAATAAATAGTTTCTAATTTTTTAATATTTAGAACTAATAAAACATAGTCAATTACAAAAGTAATAAGTATAGTGTGTTTTCATAGAGCTACTCCTATTCATCTACTATAAAGCTTTTACGTATGGATTTTCCTTGAAATATCAACTTTACTATGCAACTTAAAGTAATTTCGCTTCGCGTGCCAACTCTGTCACTCGCTGCTTTAGTGACTTACTTCTAGCCTTCGGCATGTAACTTTTGACTACAAATATTTCTAGGTAAACTGTATTAAGTAAAATTATATTATGTAGATTTATTTACAATAGATCAATCACTGCACTTGAGCTGTAACCTATTTATAGTATAAACACCCAATTTCATTAGCATATTTCAAAAATTGTCATTGTGTGTCAGCTGATGAATACAGACACACAGAAGACATGCATTCCCTTTTTTATATTTATAGACAAAACAAAACTTCCTTTAATCAATCAAACTTACTCTCTCTAACATCAAGGAAGATCCATAGCATTCTCAGTATTATAAACATCATTATTTACATCCCCACTGATGTTAAAATTTCATAAACATTATTATTTACATTTGAACATCTGTTACATGTTGACTAATTTAAATCTCTCTCCATGTTATTTTTATGGTCCAAAATCATACTTTAGATAATAGACAAATTCTTTATTTGTATACATAAAGTAACATAATTAGTGTCAGGAGAATATAAATACTAGTTATTAATTTACTACAATGAAATCAATAGGAATATCATGTAGGATCAGTGGGTTTTTCCAGTTTATAAATTCTTCATTTGAATAAAAAGTCCTTTGCAGAAGCCATTCTTGGAGGTTCTTCTTGAAATATATTTGTCCATTGGTTAATTTCAGATGGTCTGGAAGAATGTTCAAAAGTCTAACTCCTATATAGCTCTGCTTTTTCTCATATAACTAAGGCGATGAATTGGTAGCATATTATTCATAGCATTCCGGGTGTTGTTCATACAGACTTACTCATGTGCATCTCTCCCATATCCGTAAGGTTCTATGAGACAGTATAATAGATTACCTCATATTACAAACAAAGATACTACAGTCAATATTTTAAGATTTTGACAAGCCTGGCGACAAGTAGCCATTTGAGTCAAACCTGCCAATATTCACCCGTTGGGGATTTCCAGTAGAGGTGTTGCCCTAAAGCACTAGTCCATATCTAAGATGTGATTCAGAAAGTGAGTAATAAGCAGTTTTTGCTGTGTCTAAGATGCTAATTTGTTTAATTCTTTTCAGAAAATACAGGCTACTGCTAAGCTTTCTACATAGTTGATCTATCTGTGGAGTCCAGGTAAGTTTGAGGGCTTCCTATGCCTTTCCGGGTAAAAATATTGATAAATATAGACCTTATTGCACAATTCCGAACAGGGGGAAATTGTTTGACACTCCAAACCTTTAAAATTGATAAGTTGCATTAACAAAAATGGCTTCACGTATTATATATATAAGAATTTACTATATCCTGCTACACAACAAATACTTTCTAATAAAAAAGAATATAATACATTACCCATGGCAAAACCATCATCTGTGAAGGCTGCACCTACTTTGCTTTTCTTATTTATTTTCTCCTTAGCAGTTATCATGTGCTCACAGAAATTGATGGTTAATGGAGGTACAATCATATAGAAGTTTGCCAGGTGGTTGTTTTTCTGGTCCCGAAGAGTAGGAGCAAACACATCGACTAGCAACTGTTAACAAAAAATTTAATGAAATATACAGGTTGCTGCAAAATAACCTTCTTATTTTTTAAACTGAATAAAAACACAAGATTTTAGCAAGAAAAAAATGTATTATATTTTAACTTATTCTACAATATGTGAAGTTTTTCCTACTTCGTTTTAAAAGGGACATCAGATAAGTGTTGGCTTTGGTTATCAATACACTGTTGCAAGCAAATTCTAAAGATCTCATTGACTCTCTCTAGCATGACCTGAGGGATGCGCTGAATTTCCTTGCCTATTGTTTGCTTCGGATCTTGCATGGTCCTGGGGCGATGTTTGAACACCTCAGCCTTTAATTAACCCCATAAAAAATCACAAGAAATGAAATTGGGTGATTGTGCTTGCCAAATAATTTCCTCTCCCCAAGAAATCAATCGGCCAGGAAAAACTTTAATTTATATTCGCAGTATGGTCTGTGGCACCACACATTCTCTAAAGCCTTCATTTGTAAAGCAGATTAACAAAAATATTCGATATATTGGCATACCTTTTTGAATTCACAGTAACAACAATGCCGTGTTCTTCAAAATAATGAGGGCCAATGATTCCATGTCGTAATAATGCACATCAAACAGTCACACGTTCACTACGAAGAGATCTCTCATGGATTTCATGAGGGTTGTTTTAATCCAGTACGACTCACGATGAGGAATTTTAAACCTCATTCTAAATACGTGCTGAGCTGCTATTACTGAATCAATGCTATGGATGAACGCTTCGACTGCAAAAGCTGTCAGTGCACTTGTCCACACCAAGAAGGCGAATGTCAACTGGTGCCTATAGGCTGAGCGTCACGTAAACTTCTGTCTCTCCTGCGTCAAATTGTTACTATCCTCACCATTTTGAGTGTCCCATTCTATTCACTGCAAAGCAACGAAAATAGGAAGGTTATTTAGCCACACCCTTCATTATCCCTGACATTAACTACTGTAATACCCAGCTTTATATTGCTCCTAATTTTAATTTTTTCCTCTTTAAATGCATTCAAATCAAAATTTGCATACTTTGGATATCTTGGCATTGTTTATCAAATTCTTTTACTTTTCCTAAGGGTTCTAAATTAGAATTGTTGTCTAGAGGTTTGAGTTTTTTATTTAATTTATTAATTTCCTAAATAATAAACCAATTATTTATGGAAAATTTACAAATGGCTGTTACAGAAAATGAATATAGCATACAAATTATGTTCCACATAAACTCAATGGGTTAATAAAGAAAAATACAACTGATTCTGTTTACATTACACAGACACAATCAATCAAAAACATGTTTTGTCTTTAAAAACATTGACAAAGTTAGGTTCACCTAAAGAGCCTACAAAAACAATGTATGAATACGCAGATTGTGCCGTTTGCACATTATGATCGTCTCCGTCGGACAGTTCAGTCTTCCTCTCTGTGTTTCATTTACTTTCTGTGTCTTTGTGTTCATTTTCTTTGTTCCGTGATTTTGTTTTCTGTGTTCCTTGGAATCAAAATGGCAAGCTCGCCATTCTAGCTTTGCAGCCGACGAGACATGTATTGCGGCTAGAAACGTTTAGCCCTGGCTCCGGGGTCGGTGTGTGATGGACGGTCACCTGCAAGGCTTCTGACTGCAGTTTCCTGGAGGCAGAGCGTGGTACCTACGGGCTAGGTCAAGCCTCTACTCTTCGTCCCAGAGGAGCTGCCACCTTTTCCCGCTTTCTACTCTGTCCGTACATCGGCCTTCAGGATGAAGACATGCAGGTGACCCAAACCCAGTTATTTTCCTGCCCTTCCGCCCCCCAGCTATAAACTTTTTTGAAGAATTTAAGTGTTAGAAGAAGGACAACTAGTAAAGTATCTTCAGTAAAACTTTGTTTTTCCTGTGAAAAGACTTGTTATATGGTTTCAGTGAACAGTGAAATTTTAAAGCGAGATATATATTTAGATTTTATTTTTATTTTGTTTGGTTTATATTTGGGGGGGGGGGGGGCTTTATTGATAATTTTCTTTGAAAGAATGGAGTTCTCGGGTAATTCTTCACTATCTTGTTCCAATTAGGAGTCCCCCACTTTAGCCTGCTGTATCTCGGCATAATTATTAATTTAACCCTAGACTGCGAATCCTGGCACTTTGCGTGCTATTTTCAAACGTATACGCGATTGCAAAAGTAGGCACGTCATGCTCTTTTGTAAAACTCAATAAAACATATATTTATCATAAAGCAAGCGCGACAAACTTGGTACCAATCGACGCAGAATGTTCTGTTCTGTACATTTCATATTTTTAATAATTTTTTAATACAATTTTATAAATGTAGGAATAAAATTAAAATGTGTAATTTGAAATTCCTGCTCAATTCCCACCCGGCGGAGGGTTGGGAGTCGGAAAAATGGCTGATGTTTGTTGCATAACTGTACACTAACCATAGTCGGAATCAGGTGTACAAACTGTCAGTCAACAGTGAATGAAATACTCTAGCCAATGAAACAAATGTTGTAGATGCTATGGTTGTTTAAAAAAAAAATGTGTTTGCATACCATTGTTTGCGTGTTATTTCAAAAGCCAGTATTGGTGCATTAAAAGCTGTAATAAAAAGTTGTAATATATAAATTATTTATTGCGATATAAACAAATAAAAATTGGGTAGAAAGCCAGAAAGTTCTTGTGCCAGTTGGTACTGGCTTGAGGAAATTTCGTGCTGTACATTGGCATTGGTCACGTGACAACGATGATGTAGAAGAGCGGCCGTCAGTTTACGTTTAGTCATCTTTGTTTATACACAACGCTCTCTCGACCGCTCGTATTTACCATAATAAGTGTAGTGAATTGAAATGAAATGAAAGTGTAATGTAGTGAATAGTGTATTGTAGTTCATATATAATATATTTTAGTGGAAGTTACAGTGCATAAATGGAAATTAGTTTTAGGCATTGTTCAACAAGTCCTACCACTAATCAACATTGCATTATATTTATATAAAAGCACTATCACTAGCACTTCAAAATCATAATAATAACAATCCTACATACAAATAATGCAATATATGGCTAAAAACAGGCTGGAGAACTAAGAGTGAGTAAAATATTTCATTTTTTGGTGTATTTTAATTTTACAACCATGTATATATTTATGTAAGTACTAGCCTAAACATTTATTTTTTATCCAATTTGATCAAATAATACATGTATAAATATGGTATTAGTTTAGCATTCTCATAATAATCTAACATCTTGAAAAAAAATTGTATTATTTGTGTTCGTTCAAAATGATGCTTTATTTTATTTATCGACAATAACAAAACATAGTATGTTATTATCCTACGTCAAAACTTTATTTTTGTCACGAATATAATTTTTTTTTATATTTCTATTCAGAAAAATCTGTTTTATCAGATTTTGTTCTCCTAAAAAAATGTTAATATTTTATACTATGATTACAATATGCACAACTTTTCAAGAGCCGTTAACACAATTTGCGCACACTGACTTTTGGTGTTATAAATTTTATACTTTTTGGAAAATATTCATATATTTTACATTTTCTTATAGCTAATAGATTGTACAATAAAGTAGATGTAGAAAAAAATTATACATACCCCTTATTTATGGATTGTTATGTTATTTTTTGCCGAATTTTTCGTTTCTGTGATAACATTTTTATTTTTCACAGTAAACTAAAAATATAAAACTTTGTATACGGGTACAATATGACTATTTATCCTAAACAACATTTCTTGTCTATTCAATGATAATTTTTTAGAATTTTTACACATACTATTTGATTACCTACAATGATCATACTGTAACTTTGCACATTTTTTACATTTTTGTGTTTTATGTAAACAATAAAAAAAAACTAGTAGTATATATAAAATGTAACAATATATTATTAAATTGCACACAAAAAATAAACAATTGGCTATCTTGGAATTATTTACAAAATTTTTTTAGTGCTCCTACGGAGGGTTATAAGTTATAATTTATGTAAAATATTTTAAAATGTTTTCAATCTTTTCTAGACAATAATTATTTACTATTTTTTTTTGTAAGTTTTGATGGTAGTATGTGAAAGTACAGTTCATGAGAAGAAAAACGAAATTATAAAATTGACATTTGGAGCATATTTAGTATTTTTTATGATTTTTACAAAAAAGCTTGTGAAGCGCTGAAAAGAAGCACTTTGCCGTTGGGAGTTCATAATGAGTTGCCTAGTATTCACCATCTAGGGTTAATTCTTATGTTTAATTTGTTTTTAACTTTTCCAAATTGGCCAAAACTTCAAAATCTTTTGTTCATAAGTTCAACTGCCAATTTAAATTTTTGTCCCTTTGTTATCTGTAGTTGTTATGTATTTAATTTATTTGTAGTAATTGTTTTCTAGCTGTAGTTTATTCATTCATGTATTCTGTTATTTAATTATCCTTGTACAGTATGTGTTCATTGTTATTATTTATTTATTATTGTTATATTTTTCAGAGATCTATTTATACATATTTTTGATAAAATGTCATTAGGCCTAATTATTTTTGATACACGTTTAGATTGAAACTTGATTTTCTATTGTAGATTTTTTTTATAATCTTGTTGTTTTTTTTTTTTTATTGCCTCTAGGCCATCTAATATATTTATAAATTTCTGTAACTGTTGATAAATATTGTAACTTTTCACAAACGGTCAACAGCCCGTTTTTTCATAAAGGGGGTTCGGATGGCCCTATGCTGCCAATGTTAATTTGATCAAGTTTGTGTACCTTTTTCTCAGAAACTATATAAGATATCAACATGATTTTTTTTAGTTACTTTTATTAAACTTTTATTAAGATTTCGACCTGGGGTTTTTAAGTTATTCAAAAAATTAGTCTGGTTAGGATTTTTTTTTAAATACATCAAAAAATTAGATTTTTTGTAAAAAAGCTGTAATAAAAAATTTATTTATGAGAATTTCGCTAAAAGCCCGGGTTAAAGTGTGCTCCTTAATTTTCCCTTCAAGTGAGAAAAAAAATTGTAAAGATATCTTTAGTGGTTCCTGAGAAAAAGGTACATAAGTAGAAAAAATCTAAACTTTCGGGAAATCGCATTTAAAGTTAAAGCCTAGTCTAATGCAAAACATAAACCTACCTCAGTGCATTCCAGCCCCATATGCTGGATTGTCTGGATCTTCCTCTGCCTCATACTCATCTTCCAAACGCCTTTTTGCTAATGTAGAGCTTTGTCGACACTTTCTCTCTAATTCTTCTATAGCTTTCTGAGCCTTTGCGATTCTTGCTTCTTCCAGTTTTTTAAGGCCACTAACACAGTTCACTCCCGGAACAATGCCTAGATCTGCTAAGACTTTACATCTGGTTATGTTTCCCAAATTAAAGCAAGCCAAGGCTTCATACACACCAAACTCGAGTGTATTCCTCATCACAAATGTCCTTTTGGGAATGCGAGACCAGATCATATTATTGAGCGACTCGCTCGGATTTTGAGTGCCTCCATGCAAACATTTCTTCAGAAGTTCTGGAGACGCTAGATCTTTGAAAATAGGTTTTATTTCAGACATTACAGTGTCAGGTAAATGAAAATGTGAATCATGATCATAAATGTCCTTATTTTCTTTTGCTTTCTGAAACTTGCACCAGCTACTTGTTCCTTTTGGGCAAAGTCCGTGTGCTGGATGTTGGTTACTGGAGCACAAATGAAAATAAACAGCCCATACGGCTTCTTTCATCTTTTGTAGGCTACCGGTATTTCGTCTAATGGCTAGTCCGTAGTAAATTGCTATTTGTTTGATAGCAGCTCAGGTAAGTCTTACACGACCACCTATTGTTTTGCCGTCAGAGAGTTCTTGCCTGCCTTTTTTGTTTTTTAGTTTGAGAAGGCGAGTAGACATCCTTTTTTGAACGTGCCCGACACATTCTAATTTTTCAATTATAAATTCAGGCCCATATGGTTTCAACTGCGATACAGTAGAGTAAGACGCAGTGTCACCATCACCAAGATAATTTTGGTGACACTACACCTGACGTTATGTAGTGTTTTTGACCGCCTAAAAATATCAACCACTCCGGCTACCTCCATACCTCCGCTGGATCCCATGTAATTAGCTGCACAGCTATCTAGATGTTCTTTTTCAAACCTCTTTGGGCATCTGCAATGTTTAGATAGTATTTGAGCATCTATTACTTTACCTGTAGCAACACTAATTGCAGTCACAACTCCATTTTGTGAGGTATGGCCTCGTCTCTGCCATGAGCCATCCAGTGCAACAGTTATATCCCTAGACTCATCACTCGCATCATAATTTTCACTAATTTCTACTTGTACTGCTTCTTCTGCTGATGTTTTCATAGATTCTAAGCTCACTTCCTTGGTAGCATTACAAAGAACATTATTGTAGTACTTGAATGAAGCTGGAGGAGGCATGTTCATTACTCCACAAAAGGTTCGAGCGCCCTGCTCACCTACGCCAACACAACGAAAAGCGTAGGCTAACCTAACATTTATTTCTCCCTTTCCTGTGCTTAGTGCTGGGCTGTTTGATTCTTTCACACTAAAATTACAGTTAACACACATAATTTCTACTGTGAAACCTAAGCCTAATCTATCTTTTGCAACAAGATCTAGTTTTGCTCCACAATGTAAACATACAGCTATTTTACCGAGTAAGTTTTGAACAGTCCTCAAATTGACCGTCATATATTTCACCATTACCTAAATAGTCTTGGTAGTATGCCAAATTCTCACCAATTTTTTTCATACTTGAAGAATTTTGTTGAGGTACATCACTTTGAGGTGGGGTAGGACTAGGCCTAGGAGAAGCATTAAGATCCACAGAATCACGATCACTTCCAGCACTTTCATCATTAGTTTCTTCACGAACAACCACAACCTTACGATTACCTACACATATAGGCTTAGCTTTTTATACACTTTAGATGATCTAGGCATTTTTACTAAAAAGTAATAAAGCAAACTTAGGATGTCACTAACCAATTCAAATCAACAACACCTTGAAACTAATCAGAATAAATATTAATAATATTAATAAAAAAAATAAACAACAAAACAGCTGTATTGTTGGGTGACAGCTGAGTTAGTACAAACCTCAGAAAACAAAATCACTGTACCACAGCGCTTACACAATACTAAAACAAAGTTAGTCACTTAGCATGACAATGACAGCTTGTTGCGACAAAACCACCGAAAAACTCTCCATGTATTGCATTATAAAAAGTGATGTAAATTGAGTTTGACTCAACGGATTTGCATGAAATTTGTTTTAAAATAAATAGGAATATATTTAAAACTAATTTCAGCAAAAAAATACAAATTGAAAATTTTGACCCAGGGGGTCATCCGACTCCCCTAAATATTTACTTTTTTCCTGTCACCTAATATTTTTTTAATACTTGTGAATTTAATTTTTTTTTTTAATTTTCATATAATAAACAATATTTTTGCCATTCAACTTGTGTTTTTGTTCTGTGTCGTCCTCCTGAGTTCGGTGCCTTCGCACCCACCCTCGATGAACCCAGCAATATTTTGTTTAGTATGAGGGTGGGTTGCAAGATAACAATTTATAAATATTTCAATCAAAAAGTCACCACTTCAAAAATAATGACTATGTTGTCTAGATTGCTGGGACAAATGACATTACCCAAGCTAATGTCAATACCAAAGACATTCTTAAGACATACAAGGATATGGCTAAAGCTTCTCCTCATGCAAAATTTTTAATCTCTAATGTTCCAATAAGGTATGACTTTAGACCTTACTCTCAGGAAAACTACATCATAAGGAATCTAAATAGGCAGCTAAAAACACTTGAGCAAAACTCAAAAAACTTTAGCCTTCTTGACTTGGGCTCAAAACAGTGGCACCTATTCTGGGTAATACACTTTCATCAGGGAGGGAAGAGAGATATTGTTAATGACATCTTTCATATAATTGAAGATTGGTCGTTTGAAAAAATAAGTCAATGTGAATATACTACAATAAATTAAGTTCCTGTTTCATTCAAGAATCAAGAATCTTGTTGTCTAAAAACAAACATTGCATGAAAAAGTCAAATACCGTATTTAAACTAACTTAATATCATTAGTTAAAGTCAATATCATAAAATTCATTATTGCTATATAAACATGCTTCAGCTAGGGCGTACTTCAATGTGGGTTGAAACTTCTTAAATGGCAAAGATCTAATGTCAAAGGTAAGGAATTAAATAATTGTATACCTTGATATTTAAAACCTTGTGGCAGAGGCAACAACCTAGTTGGTTTTATATCACGTTTCTCCCGAGGCCTTTGTAATCCTCAGGCTCTTGTTACACTGTACGTGACCTTGGTTCAACAGCTACTTGAATATGCCACCATTATATGGTCACCGTATTTGATTAGACAAAAAGAGAGGATGGAAAGTATTTAACCCAGATTCACAAGATTGGTTGGTGTTTGACTTGGAATACCTTATCAGGAGGTTCAGGTTCACAATCTCGAAGAACAACTGGGTCTTTCTAATCTGTTTGTAAGGTGAGCTATTCAGGACATCGCTTTCCTACATAAGCTTTTGGTTGGGGTCATCCACTGCCCAGAGATCTTGGCAAAGATAGATCTAAGGATTCCATCCGGCACACGTTCCAGGGACCTGTTCACTACAGACGTCACTACAGTAGAGACTATGATCTTAATATTTCACTGGCCCGTGTGTTGCGCTACGGAAATGAAGTCAGCGGTGTGGTAGACTTCTTTCACAATTCAACCACCACAGTGAATACAGTGTGCTCCTTGACCGCCCTACTTCATTAAACCCCGCTACACATCAATATTCAAATTAATTTATTCCTACATTATTCATTAAAATTGTTCGGGCTCAAATTGATTTTCAAATTCTTCATCACTTTCTGTAGCAATTATAATTTTTTTGCCTAAATTTACATTTTTATTTATTTTTCAGACTTCTTGCAATTTGATATGTTTCATACACTGGCACGTGGACGTTTGGATTATATAATGGTTATGCATCTTTTTTCGTGCTGTTTACTTTATACTTATTGTTATTCTTGTTGTGTAATTTGTATTGTTGTCACATCAAATTGTTTGTTGTTGCATTTTTCATTTATATTATTAATGATTTAATCTCTATATTTGTCATGTTGATTTCATTCACTTTTTTGTTCCATAACATACGCCTTGGATTTGGCAAATAGTATTTATAGTTGCTTGTCATATTTGCATGTAATCGTTGTTATTATTGTTATCTCATTATTGTATATTATAGTATAGTTATCCTATTTATTGTTATCTTCATTCTAATGTATACCATATATTATTAATACTAGTCACAGTTTCTATTTAGCGTGCGCACACACACAAACACACTCATATATATAGCTATATCAACTCAAAACAACCATTTATACAGACAATGATCAATTACATGGATTTACGTATTTATATATTTACAATTTAAATTAACAATCTCAACACATTAACTTATACCAGGCTCAATTCCCTCAATCAGTGAATTATATTTATTATTAAATTGTGATTATTATTAGCTTCTTATATGAGTAATGTACAGCCCGTCGGGTTACGCTTTGGTGTTGGTAAAACGTAATTGAATGCCCTTACAAAATTTCCTTTCGTCTACAAATTTTATATTTTCATTTCCCTTAAACCCTGGAGGTGTTAAATAAATTTTAACATACCTCTGGACTCTATGTCTCCTGCAGGTATGGGGTGTCCACGGGCCGTAGTAGATTCAGTGTCCACTTGTCCCTCAGGGTCAGGTGGGATGGTTGGGTCTGGAGTTGCTTGCAGTCCCTTGGGGGTGGGTGGAGTTGCTTGCAGTCCCTTGAGGTGGCTTCTCTGGCCCTCAGGATAGGCTGCAAGTCCAGTCATCCCTCAGGTTCAGGTTGGCCGCTCGTGAAGTCCTCCAGGGGTTGATATCGCAAGGGGTTGGACCATGGCTCCAAGTCCTCCTCCTAGCTCGTCCTGTGTTTGCTCTGCAGGGTGGGTTGACCAAGCCTAGGTTGTTGGACCTTCAGGTGCTGGTCCTCCCTATTGGTCTATTTCCCCAAGTCCTCTCACTTTCAGATCTCTCCTCAGACTCCTTTTCTTTCCCAACACTTTCCCTAGTATTTCATCCCCCCTGCCACTCACTGGACACGCCTCCAATTTCGGAAATACCAATTATTATCAGAGGTCCTATTACGGATCACCCTATAGGCCCGTTTTCGTGATGGGCGGAACCAACTCCTTCCCTGCTGATTCTTCACTGTATCAGCATTCATCGGCCTAATTTTTGGTGTGTCTAATAATTTATTATTATGATTATCATATGTACAGTGCTGACCCTACTTCCTTGACACCCGATCCCTTACTTTCTGAGTTAACACTCTCAGGATGTTCTACTAAAATTTTACCTACTCTACTTCCTGTACCATATTTCCTGTTGTAATAAAACCTCTTTCTCATTCTTACTGTTAATCTTTTTATTATTATTATTATTATTATTATTAAAATGTTATTATAAATATTTGTAATTATGAGGGAATCTTGTACAATCTAGTGTTGCCGATTACAACACATGAATGGCCATAGACATGAAAGCAAAGTCCAAAATCCTGAAAAACCTGTCTCTGCCCATACTCTTCTCCATAACCAAAATTTTGATCAGTGTTACACCACTTAGTAATCAGATCCCTTCCTGCCCATGCCAATAGTTCCCAACTCCGAAGGATGGAATTAGCACACCAATGGATAACAAAATACCGTGACGCACCTAATATGAACATAAGATAGACCACTTCCCTTCAACCCCTTCCCCATCAGCAAACTTCATATATATCTAATTTAACTAGGGTTACTTACCCAATACCGTCAACGATTCTAGTGATGCTTAGTAATTGTTGATTACTATAGTTTCGACCTCATTGGGTCATTATCAAATCATACAAGACGTCAGTTTCACAATCTCACTTCTGACTTGAAGTTTGTCAATTGCATGTAGTTTAAATGTAATAATAAAACTGTTGACTTGTAACACATATTCACACATTCACATTAACACTTATACACCATATACTTTACATTTAGCACTGACACGTATTAAAACTTGTTGCCGGCCGGCGTTGCGATACCGAACTGACTGGTTTGCATGTTATCAGTTATCACTACCCCTCCCCAATTCTTTGTTGTCCTGTGTTTAAAGACCTGTCTGTTGATAACTCAATAATTCTATTAAATAATATATGGGAACCGTAGTTTAATTTTTCGTTAAGGGTGTCATTTGGATGGTATTTGTATGATTTGTATATTTCCAGTTCCTCTAATGTGTTAAGGAATTGGCTTTTTTTGCATTTATGTATTATTTCCAGATTTTCATTGAAACTATGGGTATTATGGTTGTTTGTAATTAGATGCTCAGCAAAAGTTGATTTCTGTTGGCTATGGTTGGGTTTAGGCAGGTGTTCTTTAAATCTAGTTTCAAAGTTTCTACCTGTTTGGCCGACATAGAATTTCGGACAGTCAGAGCATTTGAGTTTGTACACGCCAGTAGATGTTGACAGAGGCTTTTTTTCTTTATTTGACTGGTTAACCAGTTTACCTAATTTATTCTATGTTCAGTAAGCTAATACAATGCCATGGGGTTTTAATTCACGTTGTAGGCTATAGTTTATTTTGTCATTATATTCAATGGGTACATATTTGGGTTTAATACCTGCATACAAAGAGATGTTGTGAGGGTTATCTTTTTTATTTTTCTGTTTTTTTATTATTAGTTTGTCAACTATTGAACTTTGGTATCCATTTGCTACTGCGATGTACTTAATTATTTTTATTTCATTCTGGTAATTTTCTTCTGATAAAGGCATGGTTAGTAGTCTGTGAATCATACTGTTGTATGCGGCCATTTTATGGGAGTTAGGGTGATATGAGGTGTAATGTATGGTGCTGTCAGTAGATGTCGGTTTTCTGTAAATTTTGTATTCAAGTTTGTTGTCCACTTTTGTTACTGTTGTGTCGAGAAAATTTATGCTGTTGTTTTCTTCAATTTCCAGAGTGAACTTTATTTTTGTGTTTGTACTGTTGAGGTGGTTTAGTAGTAGGTTCAACTGTCTTTTATTGCCATTGTAGATAATGAACGTGTCATCTACATATCGGTGATAGGTGTCTATTTTTGGAGCATGTTTGTTTGAATCTGAAAAGATGAATGTCGATTCAAAGTGGTTAAGGTATATTTCTGACAGTATGCTAGAGAGGGGGGAACCCATGGCAAGTCCATCTGTTTGGTTGTAATATTTATCTTGGAAGCGGAAGTAGTTCTGGTCTAAAACTAGTTTTAAGAGTGTAATCAGTTCTTCAATGGTATCGCAGTCTAAGTCAGAGTTCGATATCAGGTTTTTCTTAACTAAGTCTAATGTTTCTTTCACTGGTACATTTGTGAATAGATTTTTTATGTCTAGGGAAGCCATAGTTTTATGGTTATCTACTCTCAAACTTTTGGTTTTCTCAACGAAATCTAGGCTATTTCTAGATTACAACGAAATCTAGACTGCGATACCATTGAAGAACTGATTACACTCTTAAAACTAGTTTTAGACCAGAACTACTTCCGCTTCCAAGATAAATATTACAACCAAACAGATGGACTTGCCATGGGTTCCCCCCTCTCTAGCATACTGTCAGAAATATACCTTAACCACTTTGAATCGACATTCATCTTTTCAGATTCAAACAAACATGCTCCAAAAATAGACACCTATCACCGATATGTAGATGACACGTTCATTATCTACAATGGCAATAAAAGACAGTTGAACCTACTACTAAACCACCTCAACAGTACAAACACAAAAATAAAGTTCACTCTGGAAATTGAAGAAAACAACAGCATAAATTTTCTCGACACAACAGTAACAAAAGTGGACAACAAACTTGAATACAAAATTTACAGAAAACCGACATCTACTGACAGCACCATACATTACACCTCATATCACCCTAACTCCCATAAAATGGCCGCATACAACAGTATGATTCACAGACTACTAACCATGCCTTTATCAGAAGAAAATTACCAGAATGAAATAAAAATAATTAAGTACATCGCAGTAGCAAATGGATACCAAAGTTCAATAGTTGACAAACTAATAATAAAAAAACAGAAAAATAAAAAAGATAACCCTCACAACATCTCTTTGTATGCAGGTATTAAACCCAAATATGTACCCATTGAATATAATGACAAAATAAACTATAGCCTACAACGTGAATTAAAACCCCATGGCATTGTATTAGCTTACAGAACATAGAATAAATTAGGTAAACTGGTTAACCAGTCAAATAAAGAAAAAAAGCCTCTGTCAACATCTACTGGCGTGTACAAACTCAAATGCTCTGACTGTCCGAAATTCTATGTCGGCCAAACAGGTAGAAACTTTGAAACTAGATTTAAAGAACACCTGCCTAAACCCAACCATAGCCAACAGAAATCAACTTTTGCTGAGCATCTAATTACAAACAACCATAATACCCATAGTTTCAATGAAAATCTGGAAATAATACATAAATGCAAAAAAAGCCAATTCCTTAACACATTAGAGGAACTGGAAATATACAAATCATACAAATACCATCCAAATGACACCCTTAACGAAAAATTAAACTACGGTTCCCATATATTATTTAATAGAATTATTGAGTTATCAACAGACAGGTCTTTAAACACAGGACAACAAAGAATTGGGGAGGGGTAGTGATAACTGATAACATGCAAACCAGTCAGTTCGGTATCGCAACGCCGGCCGGCAACAAGTTTTAATACGTGTCAGTGCTAAATGTAAAGTATATGGTGTATAAGTGTTAATGTGAATGTGTGAATATGTGTTACAAGTCAACAGTTTTATTATTACATTTGAACTACATGCAATTGACAAACTTCAAGTCAGAAGTGAGATTGTGAAACTGACGTCTTGTATGATTTGATAATGACCCAATGAGGTCGAAACTATAGTAATCAACAATTACTAAGCATCACTAGAATCGTTGACGGTATTGGGTAAGTAACCCTAGTTAAATTAGTTACTAAAACGATTCTGGAGGCAAAAAATATGAATAAATTCATATATATGCCAACTGAAAAAAACTGCATCAATACCTGAGTGTTGCTCTATGGATGTACAACCCCCACCACTAAACACCTCCACCACTGCCACCTACCCAGCAATAATGGAAGCCATGTCAGTCTCTCTCTCTCTCTACTCACCTGAGGAAAGTTGCAATGGTACTGAAAATTCGTGTGATTATTTTGTGTGTATGTTACTACTACTCTGGTGTTAGTGAACTTGTCTTCTTAGGTAAGTTTGATGATGTCTTATCTCTCCAATATACTAATTATTTCAAAATAAACAATAATGCAATACTAATTAAATATGAATAACAGTATGAACAAGTATAATATTTGATTATAAATGAAATAAAGAACACAAATACATAAATATCCAGTAATTTTTTTTTATTTTAAATTAAAACTTCACTTGCCAGTTGACATGGGCCTACAGGCCTGTGCGTCAACTTTATTCAACGAGTGAAGTACCGACCGGCTCAGAGGGGATTCAAACTTTGGACCTTGCCCTCCGCAGTTCGAAGCCTTAGCCACTGAGCCACCACGCCGGCAAAGCTTCGGTATAATTAAAAATTTGACAAGTTTTTATTTATATTTATCAATAGTTGATGAATATTATTTTACAGCCCGAAAAATGTTTTTTTACTTACCTAACCAAACATAACCTAACTTATCCTAATTGTTTATTTACTCAAAAAAAATCGTAATTTGCATTAAATTTGGGTGTCTGGTCTCCGTAACGGCCTATCGGCTGTCACTCCGGCAGGAATGTTAGTGAATTTAGTTTTTATGATAAATAATTGTTGTATATAATGATCGCATAATGGACGCTAATAATAATAATAATAATAAAAATGGTTCACATCAATAAATTTATGCAAAGAAGAAAAACAAGAATATTTGATATTGGTTAACACCTGTATGAACCAAAATATATTTCAATTCAATGATAAATTCTATCAACAAACAGAAGGTACTGCCATGGGAAATCCACTATCCTGTTTTGTAGCCAACCTATTCATGAGCTATTTTGAAATAAAAGCCAGAGAAAAATTACCATATTTTCCTCAATATTGGTTTAGATATGTTGACAGTATATTTGCAGTATTTAATACAAATCAAAATTTAAAAAACTTTCTTAATCAATTGAACTCTTTTTACCCAACAATAAAATTTACTTATGAATCTGAATCTAATTCTAAATTACCATTTTTAGACATATTGATTGCAAGAAGCCCTAATTCTCTGAAACTTGATTTTGATATTTATAGAAAACCAACGCTTACAAACAGATTCATCACTAATGATTCATATCATCCTCCAGCTCAAAAAAGAGCTGCATTCCATAGTATGATTTATAGATTAATAAACACACCCTTAAATCAAGAAAATTTTGAAAAAGAACTTTCATATATAAAAGATATTGCTATTTACAACGGTTACAATCCTACATTAATTGATAATATGTGGTGCTGGCCCTGCCCTCCTCCGGCGAAACGGAGAACTACCTACTTGACACTGCAGATTTCCAACTCAATACCTATTCAGTGCACCAATGGATAAGACCTCTACTTTATAACGGCACCAACACTGCCCGCCCATACACGTACAGTGATACTGACCCACCCATCCACTCAAACATGTACAGTGATACTGACCCACCCGCCCGCCCATAAACGTACAGTGATATTGACCCAACCGCCCACTCAAACACGTACAGTGATACTGACCCACCCACCCACTCAAACACGTACAGTGATATTGACCGGTGGGTGGACACTGTGGCCCACCCATACACGTATAGTGATATTGACCTACCCGCCCGCCCATACACGTACAGAGATACTGACCCACCCGCCCGCCCATACACGTACAGAGATACTGACCCACCCGCCCGCCCATAAACGTACAGTGATATTGGCCCACCCGCCCGCCCATACACGTACAGTGATATTGACCCAACCGCCCACTCAAACACGTACAGTAATACTGACCCACCCACCCACTCAAACACGTACAGTGATATTGACCGGTGGGTGGACACTGTGGCCCACTCATACACGTACTCATACTGATAACGTTTCTCAAAAATCTACTAAGAAAAAGATTAAAAAATCAAGAACTACATTATTAGAAATAAAAGAAAAAGAAGAAAATTACTGGGCAAGTTTTACCTTTAATAAACAATTATCAAAAATCATTCAACATTCCTTCAAGAAAAATACAAACATAATTCCTTCGTTCAAAACTGTAAACAAATTAAAAAACAAATTAAATAATCCTAAAGAGAAAATTAAAAATGAAAATCTATCTGGAATTTATGAAATTAATTATGACAATTGTGAAGAAAAATACATAGGACAAACTAAGAGAAATTTAAAAATAAAATTTAAAGAACATTATTCACATATTAAATTTAATAGAGAAGAAAAATCAGCAGTTGCTAAACATTGCTTGACAACAAACCATAGCATTACAAAAGAAAATTCAAAAATAATAAAATCAGTTTCATCTTCAAAACATTTAAATGCCTGGGAAACCTATTTTATTGACAAAAGTGATTCATCTTTAATGAATAATGAAAATGGGCCTATTCATAATTCGCGTTTATATCATCACATTTTATACAAAATTATACACTCTAATATATATATATATATTTTTTATTAGTAATTTACCATATGTTTACAATTTTATAATTCTTTTAATTATTTACATATGTTTTCCAAATTAATTATTGTATTGTTTTGTTTATAACCAAATATAAATTTGTGTTGCCTGATGATGCCAGCTTTGCTGGCGAAAGGCCTCGAAAAAAGTATTATTTATTGGTGATTTTGTAAAAATTTATTAACAACAATATTAGTACATATTGTACATTGAATAGTGTCTAATATAACCTAACCTAGAATTACAAAATAGATATTAGTTTGGTCCAAAAAGATAAAATATTTCCTATGGTACAACATCAACTTCTTCAACAAAATACATTACTAGATTAATTAAGTATTCTTTTAGTTTCTTTTTAAATTTGATCAATTCAACTTCCTTTTTAATGTTTTCTGGAATTTTTTTAAAAATTTATTTCCTGTGTATATTGTATTTTTTTTTTAACACTTCCAGCCTATGACCACTGAAAACAAAATCTCATTCTTATTACGAGTATTATACCTATGGTTTTTGAGAATTTGGAATTAATGTAAGCTGATTGTTTTTAACATACATAATTGTTTCTAATACATATAATCCATATACTGTTAAAATGTTTAATTCTTTAAAATAATTGTTGACCCAGTCATTGTAATTTAATTTTAATATAATTCTTAATGCCTTACTTTGCACTTAAAGAATTTCATTTAGGTTTTCTTTTTTTGTGGCACCATATAAACATATACCATAAGCAATATGACTTTGAATATGGGAGTAGTAATTTAATTTTAAATTTTCATAACTACTTAATGGCTCTAAAGGCTGCGGCCATGATTGCATACCAGCCAGTGTTCTAAAGTATTGTGGCCCTATCCTTGGTGAAACTCTGTGTGCGCTGTTTAACGAATCTGTAAGGGTTGATATCTTTCCTGAAGCATTAAAATCCAGTTTTGTCACGCCTATTCATAAGTAGGAGTGGCGAGTACTCGAAACTTCGAGTATTTGATAGAGTATTTTATTACTTGAACTCGGCTCGAAGCTTCCGAAACTATTCGAAGTTCGATTGAGTAGTTGTATTTCAAGAAATATCAGATTTACATCTTAATTTAGTTTTAAGAGTGAACAGTTTTTATAAGTTATGAATAAAAAATGTGCGCTTCCTTGTGTTTTATTTTACCCCTAATCATACGTTAACAGTTTGGTACGCGTAATTATGAACTAAACAATACGCCTAAGAATATATTGTACACGATGACAGTCAAATGAGATAGTCGACGTAATGAACGAGTACGTTCATTATGATTTGAACTAGTTCAATTCAAAGTAAACAACAGAGCTGGGAAGGAAGTCCGAGTCTACACATGTTGGTTGTCCGAGTCTACTAGTCACTTGTAACCTAACCTAAAATAGCGGAATTAAAACAGAAGTGCGGGTTAGTGTCTTTATGACCCAAGAAAGGGGACGAGAGATCCGGTTCAAGATCCTCAAAAAGACCTGTTACCAATACAAATCTAATGGTCTGTACACAGTGAAAATTATGCATATTTTCGTTCATATCAATAATACTGCTCAATCAAAAGGGTACCGAGAACGGTTCACTTTAGATCCCAAGAATCGAACTTCCCATCTTTTCTAGGCGAAAGTTCATCTCAGTTGAAGTATATGTACGTGCAAAGAACCGTTCAGCTTCTTTTCAGAACTGAAATTATCGTATATTTCTTGCGAGTCGATTGAGGTCTATTTTGTTTTTTAATGTGAGCAGGGAATCGTCCAATGATTTGACGTAAGAAAATACCGTATCGTATCATATAAAATATGGTAATGGCGTTGTAGCAGCGTGTGACACAACATTATTGATTTATTTTTAGGCTATATAAAGTCAAATAAAAATATTTATATAGCCGTGGCGAACGTCTATTAATTATTATTCCGTAAACACCTTAGATCGACAAAAATGTTTGTAATATTTGCGCATACAATATTTTTTCCTGTCAATTTGTTGAACAGTTTCCTGACTAGGTTAGACAATAACACAGTTGGTATGTAAAAGGTGGTAAAGTACGAAAATTGTGATTCGTAAACTCACTGAACGGTTCCCTGTTCACATTGACGTCGATGTAAACTGTAAAACAATCACGAATCAACCCAAGTGAGGGAGAAACATGTTGGAAGGCCTTTTCTGAACAAAATACGACGAATTTAGCGATTCGGAAAATAATGTTTATTGAACCGAAGCCTTATCAAACGTCTCGTTTTTTATTCATAAAAGTTTATATTTCAGACTGCATCTCGTCACCAATATCGGCTAGACCTATTATATTAGCCGACTATGTCTATGGTTTTCATTTGATTACACCAGGTTTTCATGAATTTCTCGTTATGAAATAATTATTTATGTGTTGTTCAGTGTAGACTCATGTATCGAAATAGTTTTTAAGTTGCACACATTTCATTACCGATCATAATTTAAAAACTATGATCATCCTAAGCGACTTTAAAATTTATTTTTTGTAAACCTGCTTGGTTATTATTATCAATCGATTGAACTACAGTCTTTGTCATCCAGATTTTCAAATTTGATTATATAATTCACAGCTTATTTTCGGTTAGTTGTAACCTTGTTATTACTGAATTAAATACCCCCAGAATACAGATCCACTCTTCTTGGCATGTACACAATCAATTTTTTGTTGATAGCAATGACTGCATTTGGCGATGACGCCTGAATTTTAGCATCAGTTTGGTTGGATGCAGCTTTTGCCAACAAGCTTCGCTAAATTTTCGCGGTACACTTTGAACTGAACCACCAGATAAACATATCGGCCGGCTGTGAAACAGTATAATTGGCATACATAGAAAATCTGATCTGTGATATGAGTGAACAGATTAAATCTATATAATCCACTTTGTTTCAATTAATAATATACTTTATTAGTTTCTTTCATCATATTAGTTATGAAAAAAGGTTAATCAAAACAATGCTACATAACTTAACATAGGCTTAGGATGGTGTCTGCCTTTTACAGTTGTCTTGGGTGAACAGGAAATCCTTCTGTAAATACTCACTTGAAAATACATAATAGTCGAAAAAAATGCCAACTACTCGACTCGAACTCAAAAATCACTACTTGCACACCCCTATTCATAAGTAAGGCCCACATAACAACGCAAAAAACTATAGGTCAATAGTTATCTAGTCTGCTCTCTCCAAACTATTTGAAAAGCTTATGCTCTCAAAGATCATAAGCTTTCATCACTTTCTACCCTTCATCAGCCTCTCACAGCACAGATTTTTTGCTAACAAGTCGACAATTACAAATTTGGTTGTTTTTGAGTCTTTCATCTTGAAGGTCTTCAGTGTTGGTTCTCAGGTGGATTGTGCATATTTAAACTTTCAAAAAGCCTTTCATCGTGAGGTTAAGTGTAAGAGAGGACCTAATGGTCCTAACTTTGCCTCAGAAAATAAAACGTTTTTCATTTCATTTCATCGTGTTAGTCATGTGCATCTTGTGGCTAAGCTGAAGAGTTACGGCGTTGGAGGCCCACTTCTGAGCTGGTTCGGGAGTTACTTGCATAGCAGGCGACTTGTATTTCGTTTTGCTGGGACTAGATCATCTGAATTTGATACTCTCTTAGTGTTCCCCAGGGATTCTATTTGGGCCCTATATTATTTATTATCTAATCTAGGCACTTGTTATTCACTGATAATATAAAAATATTCAGAATTGTTTCTTAATTATCAGATTACAAATCTCTGCAGAAGGATCTAAATGCTATCTTGGTCTGGTGTCAGGAAAACTGCATGACCCTTAACATTGACAAGTGCTTCTTGGTATCATTTAGCAGATCTCAGAATCTAATATCTATATAGCCGCACGTGTAACTCACTCACGTATACAAATTCTAACCCACTTCCAGATGAGCTAGAAACTTGAAATTTGGCACACTTGTAGCTTTTGCCGAGCAACCGACGGGAAAATTCCGAAAATTAAAATTTTTTAATTTTTAAACCTCCAAAAAAATCAAAATGGCGGACGGGAATTTTGAATTGTCTGCAGAGGTTTACTAACGGCTTAATTGTGGGCAAACCGTTGGTTGTAGAACAAATCTGACAGCATACTTCAGATTTGTAATTAAATTTCCTACAATTTTGGCCATATAACATTTTTTTGTATTTTTGATAATAACTACGCAAAAAATCGTTAATTTTCACATTTCGTTCAAAAAATGTTATTTTTGTTTTGTTTTTCGTATTTTACTGCATTATAACGATAATTTAAGAACTTAAACTCCTACACACTACTTAATTATACTAATTTGTTATCAAAACTACCATTAAATTCGATTTTGCACTGTCCATAACCTAGAAATAATCCAAAATGACTGACGTGAAAACGTTTATCTCTTTGCAGAGTTGAGGTTTTTGTTTTACTGAAACTTTAATTTTTAGTTTACTTAACACCAAATTATATATACCAATTGACAATAAAATTCTGCACAAAAAGTGTCCTGTGTGTTTTTGTGCTGTATACAATAGTTTCCTGAGAAAAAGTCGGTAAACTTGAGTTCTTTCGAAAACACGTGATTTTTTTGGAATAGTTCCTCCCATTTAAGCATGATTTAAAGGAGCTAAAACCTTAAAACCCTACACGTTATTTACGTATAGAACTTTGCTATCAAACTGCTATAAACTTTGATTTTTCACTTTTTATAACCTAAAAAAAATTTCAAAATGGCTTACGTGAAATTGCTGTACTGTTTGCAGACTTGAAGTTTTTGTTTTACTGAAGCTGTAACATTAAGTTTAGATAGCATCTAATGAAATTTTCAACCTAAAAATTAGATGCTGTACAAAAAATGTAATGTACATACAAAAATCTATGTACCACAAAAGGTACATACTCTAACTTTACTCACAAAAAGTTTATAAATTTGAATTTGTGCCTACTATCAACTTAAATAGTCTCCAATAAAAAACTAAGGTAATTTCTTATGATCATCTTAGATAGAACCCCTCCCCCCTTCAGATCATATTGGAAGCCCCCTGTGATCAACGGATAATCACCCGTTATCATCTAAAATGGCGGACGGGAATTTTGAATTGCTGACCGTATACTTCAGATTTGTAATTAAATTTCCTACAATTTTGTTAAGAAGTAATTTTTTGGTATTTCTGATATTAACTATGCAAAAATCATCAAATTTCACTTCTCGTTAAAAAAATTCTACTTTTGTTAGGTTTTTCGTATTTTATTGCTGTATTACGATAATTTAAGACCCTAAAACCCGTACACACTATTTAACTTTACTACTTTGTTACGAAAACTGCTATAAAATTTGATTTGTAACTTTTCATAACCTAGAAAAAATCAAAATGGTTGACTTGAAAACGCCGACCTGTTTGCAGAGGAAGTTTTTTATACTGAACCTGTAATATTTAGTTTGGACAACATCTAATAGAATATTTAAATTATATACTTAAATGCTTTATATATAATACATTTCCTCACAAAAAGTAGGTAAAGTTGGGTTTTGTCAAAAATATGTTACTCACTTATTCACTTACGTATTCAAATTGTGTACAAAACTTTACGGACATTTAAACTATATATAAAAACAGTTTGTATTAATTTTTGTTGCCTAAAGGCCAATCATATTTTTACGCTGTATAAAGCCGCATGTGTAACTCACTCACTCACGTATACAAATTCTAACCCACTTCCAGATGAGCTAGAAACTTGAAATTTGGCACACTTGTAGCTTTTGCTGAGCAACCGACGGGAAAATTCCGAAAATTAAAATTTTTTAATTTTTAAACCTCCAAAAAAATCAAAATGGCGGACGGGAATTTTGAATTGTCTGCAGAGGTTTACTAACGGCTTAATTGTGGGCAAACCGTTGGTTGTAGAACAAATCTGACAGCATACTTCAGATTTGTAATTAAATTTCCTACAATTTTGGCCATATAACATTTTTTTGTATTTTTGATAATAACTACGCAAAAAATCGTTAATTTTCACATTTCGTTCAAAAAATGTTATTTTTGTTTTGTTTTTCGTATTTTACTGCATTATAACGATAATTTAAGAACTTAAACTCCTACACACTACTTAATTATACTAATTTGTTATCAAAACTACCATTAAATTCGATTTTGCACTGTCCATAACCTAGAAATAATCCAAAATGACTGACGTGAAAACGTTTATCTCTTTGCAGAGTTGAGGTTTTTGTTTTACTGAAACTTTAATTTTTAGTTTACTTAACACCAAATTATATATACCAATTGACAATAAAATTCTGCACAAAAAGTGTCCTGTGTGTTTTTGTGCTGTATACAATAGTTTCCTGAGAAAAAGTCGGTAAACTTGAGTTCTTTCGAAAACACGTGATTTTTTTGGAATAGTTCCTCCCATTTAAGCATGATTTAAAGGAGCTAAAACCTTAAAACCCTACACGTTATTTACGTATAGAACTTTGCTATCAAACTGCTATAAACTTTGATTTTTCACTTTTTATAACCTAAAAAAAATTTCAAAATGGCTTACGTGAAATTGCTGTACTGTTTGCAGACTTGAAGTTTTTGTTTTACTGAAGCTGTAACATTAAGTTTAGATAGCATCTAATGAAATTTTCAACCTAAAAATTAGATGCTGTACAAAAAATGTAATGTACATACAAAAATCTATGTACCACAAAAGGTACATACTCTAACTTTACTCACAAAAAGTTTATAAATTTGAATTTGTGCCTACTATCAACTTAAATAGTCTCCAATAAAAAACTAAGGTAATTTCTTATGATCATCTTAGATAGAACCCCTCCCCCCTTCAGATCATATTGGAAGCCCCCTGTGATCAACGGATAATCACCCGTTATCATCTAAAATGGCGGACGGGAATTTTGAATTGCTGACCGTATACTTCAGATTTGTAATTAAATTTCCTACAATTTTGTTAAGAAGTAATTTTTTGGTATTTCTGATATTAACTATGCAAAAATCATCAAATTTCACTTCTCGTTAAAAAAATTCTACTTTTGTTAGGTTTTTCGTATTTTATTGCTGTATTACGATAATTTAAGACCCTAAAACCCGTACACACTATTTAACTTTACTACTTTGTTACGAAAACTGCTATAAAATTTGATTTGTAACTTTTCATAACCTAGAAAAAATCAAAATGGTTGACTTGAAAACGCCGACCTGTTTGCAGAGGAAGTTTTTTATACTGAACCTGTAATATTTAGTTTGGACAACATCTAATAGAATATTTAAATTATATACTTAAATGCTTTATATATAATACATTTCCTCACAAAAAGTAGGTAAAGTTGGGTTTTGTCAAAAATATGTTACTCACTTATTCACTTACGTATTCAAATTGTGTACAAAACTTTACGGACATTTAAACTATATATAAAAACAGTTTGTATTAATTTTTGTTGCCTAAAGGCCAATCATATTTTTACGCTGTATAAAGCCGCATGTGTAACTCACTCACTCACGTATACAAATTCTAACCCACTTCCAGATGAGCTAGAAACTTGAAATTTGGCACACTTGTAGCTTTTGCTGAGCAACCGACGGGAAAATTCCGAAAATTAAAATTTTTTAATTTTTAAACCTCCAAAAAAATCAAAATGGCGGACGGGAATTTTGAATTGTCTGCAGAGGTTTACTAACGGCTTAATTGTGGGCAAACCGTTGGTTGTAGAACAAATCTGACAGCATACTTCAGATTTGTAATTAAATTTCCTACAATTTTGGCCATATAACATTTTTTTGTATTTTTGATAATAACTACGCAAAAAATCGTTAATTTTCACATTTCGTTCAAAAAATGTTATTTTTGTTTTGTTTTTCGTATTTTACTGCATTATAACGATAATTTAAGAACTTAAACTCCTACACACTACTTAATTATACTAATTTGTTATCAAAACTACCATTAAATTCGATTTTGCACTGTCCATAACCTAGAAATAATCCAAAATGACTGACGTGAAAACGTTTATCTCTTTGCAGAGTTGAGGTTTTTGTTTTACTGAAACTTTAATTTTTAGTTTACTTAACACCAAATGACATGTTCAAATTGACAATAAGATTCTGCACAAAAAGTGTCCTGTATGTTTTTGTGCTATATACAATAGTTTCCTCAGAAAAAGTCGGTAAACTTGAGTTCTTTCGAAAACACGTGATTTTTTTGGAATAGTTCCTCCCATTTAAGCATGATTTTAAAGGTGCTAAAAACTTAAAATCCTACACGTTATTTACGTTTAGAACTTTGTTATCAAACTGCTATAAACTTTGATTTTTTCACTGTTTATACCCTAGACAAAATTCAAAATGGCTTACGTGAAATTGCTGTACTGTTTGCAGACTTGAAGTTTTTGTCTTACTGAAGCTGTAACATTTTGTTTAGATAGCATCTAATGAAATTTTCAACCTAAACATTAGATGCTGTATAAAATATGTAATGTACATACAAAAATCTATGTACCACAAAAGGTACATACTATAGTTTCCTCGCAAAAAGTCAGTAAAGTTAAGTTTTGTCGAAAACAAGTGATTTTTTTGGAAGAGATCATCCTATTTAATCATAATAAAAGAAGCCAGAAACCTAAAACCTTACATACTATTTGCCCTAACATTTCCTGTTACTAAAATGCTATACAATTGGATTTTGCACTTTTCATAACAAAAAAACAAAAAAAAAAAAAAAGAAATTCATAATGGCTGACGAAAATACGCTTACCTATTTGCACAGTTGAGATTTTTGTTTGACAGAATCTGTAATAATTAGTTGGATAACACATAATGAAATATTCAAACTAACAATTCAATTCTGTACGAAATGTTTCATAAACCTTTTGTGGTATATTCAATCGTTTCCTCACAAAAAGTTTATAAATTTGAATTTGTGCTTCCGTTATCAACTTAGATAGTATCCAATAAAAAACTAAGGTAATTTCTTATGATCATCTTAGATAGAACCCCCCCCCCCCCCCAGATCCTATTGGAAGCCCCCTGTGATCAACGGATAATCACCCGTTATCATCTAAAATGGCGGACGGGAATTTTGAATTGGTGACAGCATACTTCAGGTTTGTAATTAAATTTCCTACAATTTTGTTAAGAAGTAATTTTTTGGTATTTCTGATATTAACTATGCAAAAAATCATCAAATTTCACTTTTCGTTTAAAAAATTCTATTTTTGTTAGGTTTTTCGTATTTTATTGCTGTATTACGATAATTTTAGAACCTAAAACCCGTACTCACTATTTAACTTAACTACTTCGTTACGAAAACTGCTATTAAATATGATTTGTAACTTTTCATAACCTAAAAAAAATCAAAATGGTTGACTTGAAAACGCCGACCTGTTTGCAGAGTTGAAGTTTTTTTACTAAAGCTGTAATATTTAGTTTGAACAACATCTAATAGAA
This sequence comes from Stictocephala bisonia, assembly GCA_035578905.1. Classification (NCBI taxonomy): domain Eukaryota; kingdom Metazoa; phylum Arthropoda; class Insecta; order Hemiptera; family Membracidae; genus Stictocephala; species Stictocephala bisonia. The sequence goes on from JAQJVL010002249.1 coordinate 82,470, forward strand.
TATTTAAATACTTAAATGCTTTATATATAATACATTCCTTCACAAAAAGTAGGTAAAGTTGAGTTTTGTCAAAAATATGTTACTCACTTATTCACACGTATTCAAATTGTGTACAAAATTTTACGGACAGTTAAACTATATATAAAAACAGTTTGTATTCATTTTTGTTGCCTAAAGGCCAATCATAGTTTTACGCTGTATTTTCGGAATTTGTTTGTTAGTTTAGGCACCCTCCAGCGGCTGCGATAAACGTTTTTAGAACAGTTGGTAAACCGGGCCTTTGTCGATTGAAACGAGTCGCTCCAGCGTCTGCGAGAAACGTTTTAGAACAGTTGGTAGAACGGCCCTCAGTCGATTGAAACAAGTCCCACCGAGGTTATATAAGGATGACGCCGCTTTCCATGCCTCAGTCTGACACCCTACGGCCTCTACACGCTTGAATTACCTTCAGTACTGAACTGTTCAATTGTTTGGCTTTCTGCCCTATCGAAAACTGAATCGTTTTCACTGCAGGGTGATACGAATCTTCTATCATCGCTATTTTTCAACATAAACTCTTGGTTTATTCTCCCGTTTCTTTAATTTAATACGTTTTTATTGTGATCAATAATCAATCACGAATTTCTTTTGATTGTTTTCGAGACTTCATACTATTTTTTTGTTTCCAATTTCTTCTTCTCCAATTACTTTAATTATAATTTTACATTTTAACTCTCTACGATGGCTTCTCATCAACAGGATTTTTTTTGTGTTGCCGAGGGGTCATTTCATCAGGGCAACAATGAACTCTTCACATGGAGTAGACATGCTCAGTGTGTGGCTAATTCTGCTTGTGCCCTTGCATGGAAAAGTCTTGGTGGACATTTTTCGACAAATGCAATCGATGCACTCCTTATGAGTGGTGATCGCATTTACAAAAACTGCTTAGTGAGAATTGTACTGGTTATGGGTGGTACTTGTTTCCAGAAGAATTACCATCAGTCACTCATGTTTTGAATCAGTCAGTTTCTCTGTTACAACTAGAGCACATTTACGATGCACTTTATCTCCTAACGAAAGATGATTGGCATGACACTGTTTCGTCACTTACTGAAAAATTACAAGACATATTGGCTGCAAATCAAAAAGATATCGGATTCCTTTTCATGGGTCAAACAGTTAATGTCTCCTTTTGGAGGGTAAATGAACTGCTGTATCTGTTTTATCCACATCCAGTGAATGAAAAGCACCATTTTGATTTGTCCAATGATGGTAATAATCTGGCCCGCCTATTTCTGTGTGACAGCTACTTTTCACTGGCCAGTTTGATGTAGTCGAATGCAGCTCTGGATGGAGTTGCAAGACAGTTCACCATAACTCAACTGACTTTGGGAAAAACTGCCACACAAGACCTTACTATTGTCCCTGAAGAACCGCGAATTGATGGCCCTCCAAACCAATTATATGAACCAATCTATACATCTAATGTAAACTCGCAGGAGTCTTATGTCGATATTAAGTTAAAATTGATGCCTGTGGTAGTGTTATCACCCTTAAAAGAAATTTCTCCTTCTACCAGTCCATTATTGAGCAAAATGCCTGGCAGACCTAAAAAGGTTAAGCGAGGACGTCCAAAGAGCTTGATAAGTACTCGACAGGAACAGCTTACAGATGTAAAAAAAGATACAGTAAAAATAAACCTCAGATAAATAGAGGTGCTGTAAGACGTTACACTGACCAGCATCCCGAGATCAACCGAGAAGCTGTTCGACGTTATAACGATCAGAATCCTGGAGCTTCCTACCAGACAGTAGAGGCTTTTCGATTGAAGAATCCCTCATTTTCCAACATGAGACACGCTCGGAAGATTGGTGAAAAAGGCCAAATGGCGTACTGAAGAGACTACAATTTAAATGGCATTAGTTCATTTAAACTCCGTAAAGTATGTCTTTGGGAAGATGAAATTTACAAGTGTTCGTACTGTCATGCTCGACGGTTTGAGGATGAGAAAGACAGAAAAAAGTGTTGCTGTGGTGAGGGAACATATAATATTCTTAATCTACCTCCTTTGGACGCACCGTTTTATACTAATCGTCATTTCCTAGAACGAGCCAGAGCATACAACGACCTGTTTGCCTTCTGTGCACTAGGGGTGTCTGGTGGGTACCGTCATCCAAGTGGACTCTCCTTCAAAGTCGAAGGAAGAATGTACCACAAAGTTTACAATCTGGACGCCGCTGGTCAAAGGTTCGCGCCAAGGGGGTTTGGGGGCGAAGCCCCCAACGAGCAAAGCGAGTCCTTTTCACTACAACTACATGTTGGATCAAACTGCCTTGCAAGAGCAAACAAATGCTTTGGTCTCATTGCTAGAACTTGAAGCCATCTTTCTCGGCCAAATGCATTCAAGCTGCTCTTCTATGCTTACGTTCGTCCCATATTGGATTATGCCTCCATGGTATGGTCGCCTCATCAGGTTACTGCTGTATTAGCACTGCAGAGGGTCCAGAACAAATTTCTCAGACTGATAGGAGTCAAGCTGGGCTTTAGATACAGGGACGTCCTATTGGAGAAAGTAGAGGAGCGGTTGGGAATTGATTCCCTGTTAACAAGGCGCAATGTCCATGATCTTCTTTTCCTCTACAAGCTCGTCAACGGGATAACTGACTGTCCTGAACTTCTTGAGAATATCTCTTTCCGTGTGCCTAGCAACACAAGATCCATGGACCTCTTCGGAAGAATGCACCACTCCACGAATTATGAACAGAAAAGCTCTCTAAATAGAATTCAAAAGTTGGGCAACCTTGTTTCTTTGCAGGTAGACTTTTCAACTTGTCACCAACAACCTTCAAAAGAGCCGTTCTCACTTGTCTTGCGTCAGCTTACCTAACATAGCAACTTGTTAGCTACATTTGCCTAGCAGTTTATATTAGTAGACGTAATTGTAAACGGAACTTACTTAATTTACCTGTATTGGCTTAGCATATTATTTTACTATTTGTTATGTTCATACACTATATTACTATCGTTAAGTCTTGCTATATGTAGAATAAAAGTCATGTTATCTGATATTTATCTGATTATGTTTAGCTAGTTGCCTTTGTAATGAATTAATTTATTAAGTTAACTTACAAAATCAACTTATTGATATTATAGTTAGTTGTATTTACTTGTACTGACTCGTACCATTGCTTGTTGTTAATTCCAGGTTTTGTTTGCTACTTTGGTTTGAATATTGTATATATTACTATATAGTTTGATTGCAATTGTATTGACTGTAGTTATCTGTTGTTTGATTGGTTACTTGATTCTTGTTGCATGTTATTTATTTGGTTTGTGTTATTATTTATCAATACTTTGTATAGTTTACTTATTTGCTCTTGACCACATATTATCATGGCAAATAATCAATACTATTAAATTTACTATTGTATGTAACATTGTTGTAAAATGGGTGACAGTTGAAAATAAACAATCAAATAGCATATGTAATTAAAGTATTGAAACTAATATGAAATGAAAGTATATTTATTTGTGTTATGATTGAAGCAAATTTGACAAAGATAACCCAACAAATAACAGCGCTACAAATTAATTAGGCAACAACGATATATTGTTGCAAAGCAGTTTTGACTAAAACTCTGTGCAACGAAATATCGTTGTGAAGCAGTTTTCGGTAAAAATTAAAACAACGATAAGACATTGTAGGGCAGCCAAAGGGTTAAATATATTTTAGTGAATAAGATGTAATTATACATTAAATGACAATGTCACCTGTTTATTTAACTATAGTAGTAAACGTTATGTGACAATAAAGATATTGTATTGTATATTTTAAGAGCTTTAATGTAACTCAATAAGTGAAATTATTTAAACCTAATAAACCCTGTATTGTGAGTGTCACAAAATTGTTTTTGTCACATTTAAAATAGAAGGAGTGCCCAAAAATGAGAGCCGCAGGTTTGAGCAGCAACATAGGTCGTGTTACACCTAATTTTTAAAGTCTTTAAAACATTATCATTTTGATATAATAATTTTCAAATTATTCTTATCTCTGCTTATCCCCCCGCCCAAAATGTAAAAAATTATTTTTATGAAATTTATTACGTTTATAGTTTATTGCATTGCTCTATGTTAAACGGTTAAACCACTTGGGATACTGCAGAGGTGGTCTGAAACAGCCTGAATCTACTTACTGTAAACACAGTGCCGCTTGATAGGTTGATTGTTAAGTTCAAACATGATTGATTTGACAAATAATGTAACAGATTGTCATTCAGGACACAAACATATAAACAGATAAATAAATAAGTAGATTGATAAATAATTAAATAAAATTAAAAGTTAAGATTTTTTCATGACTCTTCATTACTCTTGTGGCCTGATCACCTAAATAATTAAATATACCTGATATTTATTATGACTATTACCTTGAAGTACTCAGATCCTTCAGTAAGGTTTCGCTGCATATTGGTCATAACCAAATCTAGAGCTTTAGCAGCCTCCACACACTTATCTGAGAGAGCTTCTTGTTTGGTCAGCTCCTCCAGGCTCACAATGTTGTCAAGGTCAGGCAGGTAGCGAACTGCGTTTGAGCAACAATGCAGACCTCCAGACCTAATCATCCGTACATAGCCCATTGCATTTCCTGTGACAGGTTATGACTGAAGATGAGAGTTATTTTCGATACAATCTATTTATTAACTCATAATTGCAGTGATACAGCATGACTATGTGTAATGGATTGATAGTTTACCTTGTATCTCTTTGATTCAATCTTTGTATTTGGGGAATCTGATTAGAACCTTTTGAAAAGGTACTTGATTGAATTCCAACAGATGTGGGTTTCATCAAAAATGAGCCAAATGTACTAAAACCAAGATGAGCAAACGCCAATGGGTACAATTTTTTTCTCACTAAATCTTAGTTACTTATGAGATAGTAGACTGATAGTGGTACCAATTGATACAGGTCTTTTAATATATTTATTATTGAGTTTTTTAATTCAAAATATGGTATAATTATCATAAGAAATAATACAAAAATACTGTAATAAAATAACTGAAAACCGCTGCTCCAAACTCAATCAAAAAATTCAACAACTAATTGCCAAAAACCATCAGAATGGACCTTGTGCCATCTGTTAGTCGATAGAGTAACTAACGCTATTTCTAGCTAAATTAAGCATATTGTCTTAAATTGAGTCAATGTTTTATAATAACTGTTTTTGATAACTCATTGTTTGAACTGTCATTTCCATTATTCATGAAAAATTGCCGTTTTAGTTATGATTTTGGTATTTTTTTCAGCAACACCCTTTTTATATATATAAAGCGTGTCCCAAAATTCGACGTTCCAATTTCACAGGCTTGTTATATGGATCATTTCCAACAAAAAAAGTTCTGTATGGATATATTGTATTGTTAATAGTTATCGAACAATTGGCTTTTTTAATATTTTTAAAAATATGTGTATTGCGACAGAAAAAAAATCTTTTATGAAAGAAATAATGCATGCAGGGCCTTAAAACTATTACAATATAATTTTAATAAGTATATTTGCATAATTATACAGTTTTGAGGCATTTCAGAAAGTTAAAAATATAAATTAATAGCATTTAAACTTTATTTTTTAAACAAAAGAAATTTACTACTACATTCAAACGGTGACTGCAAACGTGTTTACTCTAAGGTAATTCTCAAATATCTTTAAAAATTCCTTATTTAATGCAGAATTAAAAAATACTAACACATTAACTAATTCGTTAGCTTCTTTTGAGAATTGTTGTATTTTTCTTAATAAGTACATGTTTTTGAAGGCTGGCTACTTGTCTAACCTCGCGTTGCGGTGCTTCTTCGCGGTAGTTTTTCGCACAACAAAGCTAACAATTAATTTAAAAAAGGCTAGAGCAATAATGTAACTGCTATTTAAACACACATTTTGTGCTGTGATTAAAAGTATGTAATTATTTAGTGTAATACAGTAACATTAAAGATGACGAATTTGTAAGTAAAATTCATTACTACAAGCAAACAAAACACTAAGGAAATACAACAGATAAATTACAGTACCATTTTTCAAACATACATATTACAATAAATGTTCAAAATTCCGACCTTCTTCCCTGATACAAAGCCAACAACGACGAATAAAATTTCTCTTCAGAGAACGAAAGGATTGTTCATTATTCCTACAGTCTTGGTAGTAAATGTTATTCGTTGTTTTAGTTCATCTTCTGTATGGCAATCAGAAGAAAATACCAATTCCTTGTAGTATTCCCAGAAAAAGAAATCTACGCAAGTTAGATCAGGTGATCTGGCTGGTCATTCTTTTGCTCCTCGTTTTCCAATCCAGTGATTTTGGATTTCGGCATTTAGATATAGCCTAACTTCATGAGAATAATGGGCTGGAGCGCTATCACATTGAAAACAAATATTTTCACGTGTGCCTAGTGTAACATCTTCAAGAATTTCTCTAAGGTTGTTTTGCAGAAAGTTAAAATAATTCGCTCCATTCAGTCTACCTGGCAACTCAAATGACTCAACTAACTTGCCTTCAACGATACCATACCACATGTTTATTCCAAACTGGTGCTGAAAGTGACCATTTCTTATTACTTTAAGGTTTTCATATGACCAATAGTGTGTGTTGTAGTATTGTAAATTCTTGTTCTATTGAAAAACCTTTCGTCAGTCCACAAAATGTTATGAAAAACCCAGAATCAACCACATTTCTTCAAAGCATTTCTCTACAAAAGCGCACTCGTCTAACATAGATCTATTCGTAGGTAGAATATATTGAACATGCTGCACATGATAAGGATATAACCGGTAACTTTAAGGCTCTGGTAAACTGATGAATTTGGTATGGCAGTCTGTCTGGATAAACGGCGGACACTTGAAGTTGGATCTTCTTCTATCATATTTACAATTATTTCATCATAATTATTCTGACCTCATAAATTAAAAGGCCTTACTTCCAATTTTTTCCGAAATTGAGTTTTTAATATATTTAGGTCAAGAACCGTGCACTACACAACATTCAAATACTTTTTATATAAAAAAATGAACTATAAATTATTTTAAAAAAAACATTAACATAAAATGCCATCAGTCCATGACTAATCATACAAAAAAAAACCTTAAAGTTTTGAAGAGTTAAAACTATTGCAAAAAACCTTAACTCCCAATAATAGCTCAAATAACCTCAACTCCAGTGGAGTTAAGTTTTTTGTTTTAGTATTTTGAGATGAGGTATTTTGATTTAGTACTCTGTGGAACAGCTGGACTTGTGTTTGTTGAAGGAGTTAAGGATAAACATTAGTAAGAAGTATAACCTAAATTCAAATTCAAAAATGACAATAACAGTTATAATGTTTAACTGCTAATTAAGTGATCTTAAACATAAATTATTATGCTTTATCAAGATATATTCTTTAATCTAATATTATGTGAAATTAAGGTATTTTAATCTATTGTTGTGTTTTTAAGACCAAAGTATAATAAGCTAAAAAATCTTCATGTCCATTTTTTTTTTTAATTAACAGATGTTAGTGTATGTTTTTAGGTATTTTCTATTTTAAATATGTTTTTTCAGTGGATAATGAACATATTAAAAGACTAACATGAAGTTAAAAATGTAATATTTATACCACAACTAAAGCAACAATGTGGTTTCCTGTTAAATTGCTTTCTGTAGAGTTAAGGTCCTCTAAATTATGAAGGCAGTATTGTTGATACGGGGTCTGCTTAACCTCTGAGAATGTCCGGGAATCTTACCCTCCTGATAAGACCTATGAACATACACAAATACTCTATGATCAGGGAATCGTTCTCTGTTAGTATACCTAACTCTATATTCCCTTGCAGCAGCACGGCCATTTCCTTTACAATGACCATACAAAAAATGCATGTCTGTATATTCCCTAACAGTGTATGCAGGGCCTTGCTTAGTACATGTCATAATACAAATTTAAGCACTTAAAAAACAATGTTCAGTAAAAATATAGATTATTTTAGCAAACAACACACAAAAGACTGTTAATGACAGTAGACATAAAATAGGGGTATTAGACTCACTTTTATGGCCTCTTATTGGTCGAGAGCGGTCACGGGACTTTTTCAAGATGGCGGTGGTCACGTGACTTAGTCCTACCAACATTGTGGGAATTTTCCCTCCAATAATTTCCCACAGATTTCCCAATTTTCACTCAAATTCCCTTGTTATACTATATAAAATGCACTTTTTTTCGAAGATGGTGACCTTCCCCTTGTCCCTTGTTATATTATATGAAATGCACTTTTTTTCCAAGATGGCGGCCTTTACCTTGTTATACTACATAAAATGCTGCATGCGCGGGGACTTTATTATTGTGCTACATTAAACTGCTGTACTCTGTGGTTTATTTCATATATACACTATAACAAATGCAATATTTCATATATAACAATTTAATACTCTATGTGCCAGAACACAACTGCACAGACCGGATGTTAGTGGTTTTCATATCGCGACAGGCGCGCGACACTCAAGGTTGACCTTGACGCCCACCTGATTACAGTTAACGACAGCTCATAACTCTTGATTGCAACTTGCATTTAATCAAAATGCAGTTAAGTTTAATTGGTTCAATTCCCACCACTTGCAAGCGCACCTGATTACGGTTAACGACAGCTCATAAATCTTGATTGCAAGCGCATGATTGGTTCCCCTCCACTCCTCTCTTTTCTACTTCTTATTTCCTAACTGTCCCCTCATTCTCTCTCTATCTCTCAATCTGATCAGACGTCAGTTGCTCTTGCGTTTTGATTTGATTTGCTACAGTTTGAATCTTTGCTTTTTTAAAGAATATTGAGGTTTTATAACTAGATTTAAATATCCTTGCTTTTTTTATCAATTTTTAGTTTGATTTAATAATTAATTTTTAATCAATTTTTTATCAAAGTAAATTTAATTGTATCCTAACTTAACCATGGAATCCTTTGCCATAAACGACAACCTTGTAACCATTTCCCATCGATTTGATGCATACTGTTCTGACTGAACATAAAAACAAAATTATGTCTGAAATAAATAACCACTTAAACAGGCTCGGGGGAGTCAAATGGAACATCGCGGTCCAAATAAAATTTTCCAAAATTGTTAATAATGAAGAAATGACTACAACTCCCTTCTTTCACGGTAAAACCCGACCTTTGTTGCCTTCCGACTCTAGATATTCAATACTCTGAAGCTACCGACAAACTTTTAGAAAGCGTGGCTAAGTGGATTAGTCAAGGTAGTGGGTGGGTACTTGAAAACGTATTACGACTAGATCTTTTTATTGTTAAATTCCAACCCTTGTACGCCTATTCTTACGTACCCAGCCCTAAAAAAATTGCACACCCTTCTAAAGGCATTATAAATATTAAAAATAATGATAATAAATGTTTCCTGTACTCTGTACTTGCCCAGTTATATCCTGATAAAAATAGGCGAATAACTTATTATAAAAAACTTGAAAATAAATTAAACGCATCCGGAATTAAGAACCCTGTCAAAAATACTGCCTTAGATAAATTTGAAAAAGTGAACCCTGCTATATCAGTAAATGTGTTTGGTTACGAGAAAGATGAGGTTTTCCCCCTAAGAATCACTAAAGAAAAGTTCTGGATTCACCATGTAAACTTGCTACTGTTGGCTAATGACACGACTACTCACTACTGTTTGATCACTGACATATCCCGACTTTTAGCTCACTTAAATAATTACAAAACAGCTTCATACAACTGCAACTACTGTCTACACCGATTTTCTTCCCAACTACGACTCACTGATCACTTACCTTTTTGTTCACCTCACGGAGCACAAGACTAGAATTCCTACTGAAGACGAAAAATACATGTCCTTTACGAACTATACTTTAACTCACAAAGTCCCATTCACCATTTACTGTGACTTTGAAAGTTTTGTTGTACCTATCTCTACTACACTGAATAACCCCTCAACTTCACATACGACAAACACTGCCCATCACGTCCCTTCTGGCTTTTGCTATGTAATCATTGACAGTGATGGCAAACCAGTAAAACATCCCAAAGTCTACAGCGGTCCCGATGTTGTAGATACCTTTTTTAATTGTTTGATTGCAGAGTCTAAGGAACTCTTACCAATTATTTATAAAAACATTCCGATTAATATGTCTCCACAAGACAAAATTATTTTAAAAAATTCGACTAAATGTCACCTTGTCTTTACTTAGCATTAAAGAAGGAAGTTTTTACCATATTTGGGCATTACTATAGAGTAAACATACGTTTGCAGTCAGCGTTTGAATAGAGTAATAACTTTCTTCTAAGTTAAAAAAAAAGTTTAAACACTATTAACTTATGTTTTTAACCCCGAAATGCCTACAAACTGTATAATTATGCAAGTATACTTATTGAAATTATATTTTAACAGTTTTAAGGCCTGCATGCATTATTTCTTGCATAAAAATGATTTTTTCTGTCGCAATATGCATATTTTTTAAATATTAAAAAAAGCCAATAGCTAGGTAACTATTAACAATCCATAAATGACTTTTTTTGTTGGAAATGATCCATATAACAAGCCTGTGAAGTTTGGACGTCGACTTTTGGGACACCCTGTATATAGGTATAAATAAAACAGAGATATGACGCTTCAAAATTTGCAGCAGAAAATAACCCTTCAACCACTATATATATTACTATACAAATTTTTATATAAACAAGTAACATTTTAACTATCAAACTTTACACCAAAGACTGTGTGTTTTAATCTTGGCCAAGGAAACACGTCATGTGATGTTATGTTTGTGGATCACCGTCTTGAGATAATCTAGTCATGTCAAAGTCTGCTGCTATTCTTTTCCTTCTTAGAAATCTAAATGCAAGTGTATTTATAATTAGACACATTGTTATTCGAATGCTAGGGGACACACACAGCCAGGATAGCCAAGCCCATTTACTGGTGAAAAGAACTCACTAGAGTTCAATGAAAGTACATACGACCCTCAGTCACATTATACAGTTGAAAATCTTAAAAGTATTCTTCAAAGACAATACAATCTAAGATGCACACTTCTAAAGAGCATTATATGGGAGATTTATCTCATTAATGTTCAATTTTTAAAATTCCTTTACCTGTGTTCATTATTTTGATAATAACCAGCGAACCAACCCACAAGGACCACACGTCCTGGACGCTGTTTTTTATCAGAGATGTGTGATTAGCACATCAGATCCTCATGCTATTGTTAAAGGATTTACTACTAAAGCCATAGCTTCCCAGTTGAGTCAAGATGCTTTGTTAAAATCTGGGCAATTTGAGATGCAAATTTTTGCCATCTGCCATCCCAGGAACCCAACTCAGGATGTCAAGCTCCAGATGCATGTGGCATGCCACTCGGTCACTGGGATCCTAATGTTCAAAATTAATGTATGTAAAATATTATGATTTGTAAAATAAACTTCACATTTTAAAAATGTTCTGTTTATGCTTTTAAATAATTAAAAAACGATAACATCTATAGTAAAATAATTGTTTGAAATAAAATTTTATCACTCTTTGAGTATATTGTGATAAAATCAATGCTTAGCACTGACTTATCACAAATTATTTCATATGCCGCAGACGCTCACCAACTGATCGACATTCTAAATTAGTTTCTAAAATAATAAATACATTATATTTGTTCAATGTTAAATTTTGTTACTACAGTATTATCTTTTTTCTATTATTCATAATTTTATTTGTTTGAAACATGAAAAAAATGGCATTTGCTATTTAATTTAAAGATTACATTTATATAAGATTATCAGTTTTGAACCTGGGCTCAGCTAAATCAAAAATCCAGGCTCACACACTTCTATTCAAGTTATTATTGATATTTTTACATATTGTTTTGTAATCTCATTTAATAAAACTAATATTATCTATCCATAAAGTACATCAAATTACAACTATTTTGCCGAGTTCATATATACACAATAGGAGATACATAGCCCCAAGAGAAATATATCTCTAATGCAATCCATCCTCATACTTATTCACCCAGGCCAAGCAAACTTTAATACAAAACTGTAAACAAGTATTAAATAATATTTACCATAGTTAAATTGAAGCCTTTAGAAAGTATATAGTAAAATAAAATAAAATTTAAAAAATGTGTTGAAGGTATTCTATTATTAATATTTTATTTTAATTTTTACCAATTTGAGTAATAAGAATTCGAAATTGGTCTAAGTAGGTTAGTCCATTGACTGTGATGCCAAGTCGGCGGATACTTCTGTTGAACTTCTCTGCTCGTTCATAAGGATACTTGGAGTCAAATTGAGCCTTATTGTCTCTGAAGAAACAAAGATCTTTGAGCAATCTGGACTTGATATGCTCATCGTATAGGAACTGAGAAAAAATGACTAGCTTCTTTCTTAGGAACTGGTATGTGAAATTCACCTGTGAATAAAATTATATAAGCAACTGGGCGTACTCGTTAAATTTTAAAGAAAAATTAAAAATTTAGAACTATTTTAAGAAACTCACATGCAAATAAAAATTTTTTAAACTCTAAAATTAAATTAACTATGTACAAAAATAATGAGCTACTTTTTTAATTGATACATTAATTAATTATATTTGATGAGGAAGATCATTAATATACATAAACAAGGTCCATAAACAGATCTCTTTTGTAGAGGAGTGGTATAGAGGACTTATTACTCTTAACTCCATCTTTTAAATAATGTTCTTTTCATTTCAAACTAAGCATAAGATCTTAAAGTGATTTATAGAAAAACATTTACTGTTTGAATAAATTTTACAAATCATTAACTTTTAAACTTTATAAAACATATTAATGAGGTAAAATTCAGAAAACAAAAAAATGTCTTCTTACTATAATGATCCATAGCAAGATAAGACTATTATATTAAAAGTTTTATCAAAATTTTATAGAACATGCTTCAACACAATCATTACAGTACAATTCATATGAACCAATTTTACTGGAACCGACAAAACCTTGAAAATGGCAAAACTCAGATGATTGGGAGCTTTTTAAATTAATTTAATCAGTTTTACTTAAACACGGATATTGTTTATTTACAACCTGAAAACAAAACTGAACTAAATTTAACCAAACACAATTTCAAAGAATAAAGTTTACCTTAATATAGTTGTTTTCAATTTAAAAAATCTAACAGAATTTTTGCAAGAGCTTTTAATTTATATAATTTAATTAACATCAAATACCCTTTCACATTTATCACTTCCTACACGCTAGAAGTACGCAGCTGCACACTGAACATGATCACAATCTACTTAAGATTACAAAAGATGAGCAGAAAAATAGTAAGTTAATGACCTTGTGATGCACAAGTTGCTTGACTTTATTGAGGTCAGTAGAGACACATAACAGATGCAGTCAATGGGTGTAAACAAAGTTATATTCTCAGTGTGAAGCCAAATACACAATGAGAGTAAAAAAAATTGTTAAAGATAAATATTTACCACTTCACAGAAATATATGTACTAATTTATTACAGTTCACTTTAGGCCTGCTAAAAATGTCAAAAACATAAGTTCAATCCTAACCTCAGTCAACCTGACAGCTTGGTTAGTCACAACTTAGTTAGGCAAACTTCTACTGTTCTGTCTAGGCCATGATAATCAAATTGTGATTAAAACTTTGTGTTTAATGAATTGAAAAACTCCTTAACACATTCGCTGCGGCTGCTCCCATCCGTGGGGGCAGGGTCTGCAGTACGCTGTTTACTAGAAAGCCCAGACTGGCCCAGCCATTCCTTGTATTTGTTTTGTTCCACCTCACTTCGTTGCCTAGTAACCTAACCTTACTTGCCGCGTTGTTAGTTTCGAGTTCTACGACCTCTACCATATAGCTGAGCCCCCACGGGAGGGTGCGTACCGTTTCATGGTGTTCTTATAGACTAATACTTATAGTTATATTCCTGGTGCTTTGTGTTGAGTGTGTATATATTGTATTACTGTCTGTACATATATTTCAATATTTTAATTATTGTGACTAAATTATTTGTGTGTATTTTGAAGATTATTTTACTGCCGAACTCTGGAAATTGTGTCGGGCTATATTTTGTTTACTGAGGTATTTTGACCACTGAGGTACTGAACTACCAAGTATTTTACATAAAAAAGGAGGTTTTGTACAATAAAACGACATTCCAAGTGATTTTGTGTGGGTCAAACAACGGTGATCGAGCGCTAGGTGCTGCGCCCCCACCGGTGGGTGCCAAACTTATGACTTCATTTCTACAAGGAAAACGTCAAAGAATCAGGCTATTACCAACTTCAATCAACTTCATACATCTAAAGGTAAGTTTTCATGTAATAAAAATGTTCAGCACCCCCGACATCCAATTGGTGAATTTTCCGCAGCGAATGTGTTAACCCAAATTGTTAACATGTTAAGATATTTTTTCATCAAAGTAGGTAGTGATCAGTACACACAAAATGGGGGCTTTCAATATAATTGTGAAACCCCCAAAATTATTATATTGAAAAAATAAAAAATAAAAAAAATTTTTTATTGAGATAACTACACAATAAAAAAATTCTCATAAAATGTGTTTACTTACTGTGGTGTTCATTATTCCTGTGCCATGAGTTCGGATAGAATTGGCTATGTGCCTGATATTGATGGTGTTCAGGTGCTTATTGTTACTGGAATATTCTATGAAGATCTGATTATTCAAATTATACTGATACTTAGACACAAATATGTGAATATTCCGCATGATTTCCAAAACATCTAAACCCTGAAATGTACAATAATTTTAAGTGAATTTTTGGATATGGTAATTTGGATGTGATTATATATATATATATATATATATATATATATATATATATATATATATATATATATATATATATATATATATATATATATGTATATGTATATATATGTATAGTGTACAAACACTGACAAATAGTTATGTTTACATATTTTTCTAACATAAGCTTTGTATGACATTAAAACATCTCATTCCAATAAAAATCTAACTTAAATAATGTGTTTACTTACTGTGGTGTTCATTATTCCTGTGCCCTGAGTTCAGATGGAATTGGCTATGTGCCTGATATTGATGGTGTTCAGGTGCTTATTTGAGTAAATGAAAATTTACATTTCATTTACATTAAAATGAAGATTTTATTACATTTTGAAAGTAAATAAATAAATTTGAACATGCCTAATTCTTAGTTCAGCCACAGAGATAAAATAAACAGAGGTCCCATCCAATAGTGTGCTGAAGGTGTGTCGAGTAGTTACTTCTCCAGCAGGGCCAGCACCTTGTCAGTCTCTACCTTTATTCCCTCAAATATTCTAGGATAAATGGAGTAATTATTACTTTAGATTTATAAAGATGTAAATTAGTTGTAATCTATTTATAACTGCCTTTAAGTTATTTGCTGCGGACATAAGAAAGCAACCTCTGTTTCTTTTTCTCTGTAATTCAGCTCGTTTTATTTTTGGAGCAAGACACTTTATCATGAAATGATTGTAATTTTACCAAAATTTATACAAATTACATTTATATTGAACTTAAAACACTATGTAATCATAATTTTCTTACTTAGACTTAGAGCAAGGATAACTTTTGTGACCTTATTTCATGTTTTGGATCTGGTGAAGTCTTAATCGGGACTAAATGTTCAAGCACTCACTAATTTCCTGACTGCACCACTAATTATAACTATTTAGCAATTGTATATGATATATGAAAGAAGAAGAACTGATTTATACTTATGTTATATAAAACTTAAACCTATAAATAATGGCTAATCTGACCAATAACAAATTATAACAAAGGTTTTTGCAACCTGTGAGACATGGCCTTGTTGGGTATATATTTAACACACCCTCAACACTGATGATGTGATAGGTTGTGAAGACTTCATTAACCACACTTTTTAGGCATTTGCAGATAAGAACAAACAAAATTATGGACTTAAGCAGTCAGAAGGTTCATCATGGGAGAATCGAGTGCAAAACAATCTAGTACTAGATTCTCAACTTAATAATCGATACTAGAATATGTGCAAATAGAACTGAGTTCTTAGTAATATTAGCGTAAATATCATTAAACCTTTGCACACAGAAATTATTTTACCCAATTTTAAAGTAACACATAATTATGTAAAAAAATAATTTTAATAAAATATGAAGTAAATTTTTTTTAAGTTTTAGAAACATAAAGGTACATAAATTTATATATAAAGTAATAATTACAACTTTTAACGCTATTTTATTGTAGATGTTCAAATATAGTGAAAAGTACATATATATATATATATATATATATATATATATATATATATATATATATATATATATATAAAACTGTCAACATTTTAGTTGCAATTTTAACAGTATCTTTCATTTTTGATACAATAATAACTACAACAAAATAATTGAAAACTAGAAAACAGAGAAAAAAAAACGATAGGTGTTGAAAACAATTTGCTTGGATGGAGTGACAGAAGTAGGATATTTTTGTTTTATGCCTGTGCAAAGGCAGGAGATTGAGCCGCGGCCATGCACACTCTAATTGGCTGCTTCGCCCCTTTTCATTCATAGACGATTTACATTTTTAATAGGCTGATGGAGTTGGCCAAAGACATGTCTAAGTTGAATCGGATACTTACCATACAGAAGTCAGCTATAAGATCCTTAGCAAATCTTAAAGAGCAAGAAAGTTGCAGAGAAGAATTCAAAAAGCCTCAAGATTAAAACTGTAGTCTCCATCTACATACAGGCTGTCATAATACATGTAGATAGAATAGAACTCCCAAAAGAAACTAGAACACACACTCATGATACTAGACACTCATCAAGAATTCCCGTTGCAAGACACAAGACAGCCCTTGTTGAGAAAAAACCATCTTTCATTGGAGCCAGACTCTACAACCATCTTCCTGCTAACTTCAAGCTACTGACAGGTGAAGCGCTGAAGCAAAAACTAAACTCCTGGTTAACAGAACATCCTGTCTACTCAGTCAATGAGTTTATTGACAAGATCAAAGACTGTTAACTAAAATGAAGAAGACATCTTCATACTATAGTAAATTGTATAACTTGACACCATTCTCTGTACTTGACGTTCAGAAAATAAAGCATTTTGTATTTGTATTTATGCTGCACTCTAGCAGAAGTTTTAGGAACTATTATTTATACTATCGACAGAAATATTTCATCTCAGATATCTTCATGTACCGTGTTTGAGGCAAAGTAGATGCTGGGTATATATTTGTTTGACGCGTGCAAAGGGTAAAGTCTATTCTGCACTGACTTCATTTAACATTCTAAATTCTTCTTGTATTTTGAAACTGATGATTTTTATCTGTTTTAATCACATTTTAAAAATGTTGTTATGTTAATAGTCAGTTAAATTCTGTTGTAAAAGATTACATTCTTATCTATATAATAATATTCTCAATGATGATAAGTTTTAGGTTTATTGTTTGTATTTAATTTACTTTGTAATTTAAAATAAACTGAATGTTGTAATTAATTTTTAGTAAATATTAGTATTAGTTATTTTATTAGATATTATTAAAATACCATTTATTACTGCATGTCTATAAACATATATCAAGAAATACTGTTCAATAGAAAAAGGGGGAAAAAATAAAAACTTGAAACAAACAAGTCTAAACAAGTCTAGACACACAGTGACAGACTCTTTCTTTATACTCGTATATTGGAGAGATAGAATATCAGCAAACTTACCTTAGAAGACAAGTTCACTAACACCAGAGTAGTAGTAACATACACAAAAGAAACACAAAATCACACAAATTTTCTGTGCCAGTGGCACTTTCTTCAGGTGAGGAGAGAAGAGAGAGGAGAGAGAGAGGAGGGAGGGAGGGAGAGAGAAAGGGAGAGAGGAAGAGAGAGATGAAGAGAGGGAGAGAGGGAGGGAGAGAGGGAGGGAGGGATGGAGAGAGGGAGAGAGGGAGAGAGGGAGAGAGGGAGAGAGGGAGGGAGGGAGGGAGGGAGGGAGGGAGGGAGGGAGGGAGGGAGGCAGGGAGGGAGGGAGGGAGGGAGGGAGGGAGGGAGGGAGGGAGGGAGGGAGGGAGGGAGGGAGGGAGGGAGGGAGGGAGGGAGGGAGGGAGGGAGAGAGAGAGAGAGAGAGAGAGAGAGAGAGAGAGAGAGAGAGAGAGAGAGAGAGAGAGAGAGAGAGAGAGAGAGAGAGAGAGAGAGAGAGAGAGAGAGAGAGAGAGAGAGAGAGAGAGAGAGAGAGAGAGAGAGAGAGAGAGAGAGAGAGAGAGAGAGAGAGAGAGAGAGAGAGAGAGAGAGAGAGAGAGAGAGAGAGAGAGAGAGAGAGAGAGAGAGAGAGAGAGAGAGAGAGAGAGAGAGAGAGAGAGAGAGAGAGAGAGAGAGAGAGAGAGAGAGAGAGAGAGAGAGAGAGAGAGAGAGAGAGAGAGAGAGAGAGAGAGAGAGAGAGAGAGAGAGAGAGAGAGAGAGAGAGAGAGAGAGAGAGAGAGAGAGAGAGAGAGAGAGAGAGAGAGAGAGAGAGAGAGAGAGAGAGAGAGAGAGAGAGAGAGAGAGAGAGAGAGAGAGAGAGAGAGAGAGAGAGAGAGAGAGAGAGAGAGAGAGAGAGAGAGAGAGAGAGAGAGAGAGAGAGAGAGAGAGAGAGAGAGAGAGAGAGAGAGAGAGAGAGAGAGAGAGAGAGAGAGAGAGAGAGAGAGAGAGAGAGAGAGAGAGAGAGAGAGAGAGAGAGAGAGAGAGAGAGAGAGAGAGAGAGAGAGAGAGAGAGAGAGAGAGAGAGAGAGAGAGAGAGAGAGAGAGAGAGAGAGAGAGAGAGAGAGAGAGAGAGGAGAGAGAGAGAGAGAGAGAGAGAGAGAGAGAGAGAGAGAGAGAGAGAGAGAGAGAGAGAGAGAGAGAGAGAGAGAGAGAGAGAGAGAGAGAGAGAGAGAGAGAGAGAGAGAGAGAGAGAGAGAGAGAGAGAGAGAGAGAGAGAGAGAGAGAGAGAGAGAGAGAGAGAGAGAGAGAGAGAGAGAGAGAGAGAGAGAGAGAGAGAGAGAGAAGAGAGAGAGAGAGACGAGAGAGAGAGAGAGAGAGAGAGAGAGAGAGAGAGAGAGAGATGAGAGAGAGAGAGAGAGAGAGAGAGAGAGAGAGAGAGAGAGAGAGAGAGAGAGAGAGAGAGAGAGAGAGAGAGAGAGAGAGAGAGAGAGAGAGAGAGAGAGAGAGAGAGAGAGAGAGAGAGAGAGAGAGAGAGAGAGAGAGAGAGAGAGAGAGAGAGAGAGGGAGAGAGAGAGAGAGAGCACCATGGACTGACATGGTTTCCACTATTGCTGGGTAGGTGGCAGAGGGCGAAATAGGCGGCCGCCTAGGGCCCCGCACTTGAGGCAACGTATCCGCAATGGGACGGGCTGACGAAATTTTTTTTAATTTACAAGGACCAAGAATATCTCACAACTTACACTTTACTTAATTTTACCTAAACTCGTAAAAAAAATCACAAAGCTTTGTTAACACGGACTTTGTTGTTTAAAATATTAGGCCTATAGTTTATTATCAATGGATGTTTTATATTCTCCGTAGCGCCCGAGCACCTGCAATCAGTCGCCAGGGCAAGTGAACGCAACCTGCTGATCACAGTCGGACACTTTTGCAGTGGCAGATGACTTAGTCAAAAATACTATAAGTTGCGATATCAGTTTTCCGAATTTTTCGGTAAAATACGTAATTTCCGCGAAATGTTTTTATGCTGATCACGAATATTGGGTTATCCAGTAACATTATTTTTTCGGCTTGAAAAATACACTTTTTACTGACCAACATAATCGAACTTATCATGACTATTTACTCAACAAATAGACGTAATTTGCGTTAAATTATTGTGCCTGACCTCCGTGACGGCCTACCGTCCGTCATTCCGGCAGGAGTATGCGTGAATTCAGCTTTTTTTGTGGTTAAAAGCTGATGTATATAATGATCGTTAATCGTGATTCGCCGCGAAAGTAATTTTTCCGTTATATCTCGAGAAATAATTTGTATAGACCAAAATAGGGTAATTATGCACTTTCTTACCACCACTGAAAATGCGATTTCATGTTGAAAAAGTGGTAAATATGAGTTTAAATCTCTTGAGGAATTTGATTTTATCCGCGGAAAACTCGTTTTTTAGCGAAAAATCAAAAAACTAGTTTTTTAGCGAAAAATCAAAAAACTAGTTTTTTATCTCATAGTGAAAAAAACCAGCTTTTTTTAAAAATCGTTATTTTTTTAAATTTTTTTTATTTCTCATGTTTTTTATGCTGAAAACAAATATATAACTGGTTTTGTAGTAAAATTATTTTTTCAGCTCGAAAATGCATTTTTTACTGACAACCTAATTTATCCTAATAGTCTATTTTTTCAACAAAAATTCGTAATTTGCATTAAATTCGAGTGTTTGGCCTCCGTGACGGCCTGCCGGTCATCCCTCCGGCGGGAATATAGGTGAATTCAGTTTTGTGATTAATAGTTGTAAATAATGATCGCATAATGGCCGCTAATCGCGCGATTCGCCGCGATAGTTGTTTTTCCGTTCTCTCGAGAAATATTTGTAATAGACCAAAATAGTTTTCACATTTGTATTCAGCGCAAAAAAAAAAAAAAACACATCAAAATAAAAAAAGATGATAATACCATTTAAATTAACGGAAATATGACAAAAATACTAAAAGTTGTGACATTGGTTTTTTCGAATTTTCCGGTAAAATACTTTATTTCCACAGAATAAAAAGCATATCTCGTGAAAATACAACCAATTCTATACCCATTTCAAGCAGTGTTCCAAATTTGTTTGATGGCAAGAAACTGCATAAAGACCCAAAATAGTTTTCAATTTCGTATTTAGCGCAAAAACAACAAATAAAAATAAAAAAATATGATTATAATATCATTTAAATTAACAGAAATATATAAAAAATGTGACATTAGTTTTTTCGAATTGTTCGGTAAAAACGATTTCCGCAGAATAAAAAATTCTCACGAAATTGTAGTCAATTATTGACCCATTTCAGGTAGTTTTTAAATTTTGTTTATTGGCAAGAAACTGCATAATTGCCTTGTTGGTTTTAATAAATAATAATTCTCACAAAACTAAAACACTTTGTCAAAATTTACGATTTTAGAGTTAGGCCTAGACCTTTCAGTCAATAAACTACAACACAAAACGTTCCACACTTATAACAACATCCAATAAACTTTATATTATGTTTTTATCCAATAAATTGTTTAAGTAATTCTGAATTTTATTGATAATAACTGAATAAATAAACTGGAAGGTTTAATTAACAAAACACTCTCTTCACTGGTGAAAAATTACCGTTCACATTATCTCTTCTTGTTGCCCACCTGTTGTTGCCGGTAATGGTAAACGTAAACAAAACAAATGCATCAGCCCATCCTCGCCCAGCCTGTTGTCGATGTATTTTTGTTATTTAAAAAGAACGCAACAGTTTAATTGAAACAATAATTCAGCACCAAAAGGTTTCAAAATTTTGCAAATAGCTGCAGAACAGACAGCAACAGTGAGCGTTATCGGATATCAATAGAATGAAATGAAAACTCCCAAAGTTTAGTCGCAACTTTAACCTGCAGCGTAAGTTGCAACAGAATGTCAACAAATCTAAGAGGCGACGCTTGACATTGGATTGATTTGATTTGCATGTCTCGGCAAAATGCGGTGGGTGAAGCTATCATATTGTCTGCAACAGCCTCATTCAACTGTTTCGACGTCAAAACTGTTTCGGTTGCAACCGTTTTGTCAAACTATTCATATGTAAATGTATAAACTAGTTCACGTTAGGGCTACTATTTTAATAAATTAAATGATAAATATAATGAAATACCCTTTTATTCATTTTTATAAAAATATATTTTTATAAAAATGAATAAAAGGGTACTTCATTATATTTATCATTTAATTTATTCCATGTGTATTATTTTGAACATATCAATGTGCCGAGTCGACTCGTGCCTTATCATACGAAGATTGACGAGGTTTCCCGAACTTATCGCTTGAGTTTAACTGGAGCCATGAAGTCTGAACCTTACTGACGTCACCGGATTACTCTCGTCTCGCTCGACGAGAATTCCCGATGGTTACCGAAATTCAAGCATATTTCCAGGTTTTTTCAAGGCGCCGTAATATTCAAGCATAATTCCAGGTTTTCCCGAAATTCCCGGTGAGTAGCCACCCTGGGACTTGATACCCCATACCTAGGTTTTAAAGCCTCAGAGTGTTAATTATTCTCTCAGGGAGTGCAGGGTGTAAAAATTAGACAATAATCTTATTATTTTATATATATATATATATATATATATATATATATATATATATATATATATATAGTAAATACTTAGTGTTTATTTATTTCACAAAACTCACAATATCATTTACATAGATAAAAAATAAGCTAATCAACTGATCTCAAGCTATACAGTTAATTTTTAAACAATGAAATTTTAGTTGGAAGCAAATCAGAGTGCAAAGCTAAGAACCCAGATATTCCAATTAGTTTTTTTTTTGTTCAAACTAAATAATACTCAATAGTTTTGTATCTGTCCTTGTTACTCACTGACCTGCTCTAAGGTTTGACTTGGCAATGTGTCTTCCACAGTGGACACATCATACTTGTGTTTGGCGAGGCAACGCATTTCTCCATATGTGCGCCAATCATGCAGAGCTACTGTTGTCAAATCATAGAAGGTTTTGTCCAAATACTTTTCCACACTACCTGTAATGAATTTATCCAAATTTAGTCTTATATATCTACTTTACCACTAGAATTGGTATTGGTAAAGTACCTGCCTATGGCTTTAAGGAGTGTGCACGTATATGACGAGATTACTTTTGTTACATATAGGAGTAGCTAATTAAACCATATAAGTGAATAAAGTAGGAAAGTTTTTTATTTTTATTTTCATTCCTATTGTTTTATAATATTTTTTAGAGTATTGTTACAGCTAATTTTAATAAAAAAACTAAAAGAAAAATCAATAAACATATTCATCATAACTTGATTAAAATTCTCTTAAACATCTTAATGAGTCAAATGAATACATATTTATAAGGGAAAAAAAACAATGTTAAAAGTCAGACTAAATTTTTATAATTTTGGTGCAACCGCCACTAGGTCAGGCTTGTTGCATGAGAGAAGAGAAGAGAAGAGAAGAGGGGAGAGAGAGAGAGAGAGAGAGAGAGAGAGAGAGAGAGAGAGAGAGAGAGAGAGAGAGAGAGAGAGAGAGAGAGAGAGAGAGAGAGAGAGAGAGAGAGAGAGAGAGCAAATGGCGGACAAGGATATTGGGTTGGCAGAGGGGTATGTGCCAAAAACTCTAGCCATCACTGCGTATCGGGAGCCGCACTGAGCTCGTTTTGTCTGCTACAAGAAATCTGACTATAAAAACTCATTGCAAATGATCCAATTGACGAAAACAAATGTCGTAAGACAAAATGGAAACTGTTAAATAGATCAATAAAATATGATCTTCCTGTCTAAAAGGAGTTTAAAGACTTCAGCAATATTGGTATTGAACAATAAACACTTCAATGAACCTATTTGTGAGTTCACAACTTAGATATACTCATTTTTTATACAGGGTGTCCCAAAAGTAAAGTGCGAAACTTTGGTAAATGGTTATATAGGTCAAAATAGAGAAAATCAAGTATGAATTTATTTCCAAAAACGCTTCGTTTATCAGATATCCGCCATTTTATATTTTTCACAATTGAATTGTTATCTCAGAGTTGGCTTAACCGATCTTTATGAAACTCACTATGCATGTTAAGATAATGAGTCAGATTTTAGAAAATACTTTATCCAATTAAAGATTTCAAAATGGTGGCCATTTTAAATTTTTAAAGAGAAATTGTAGGAAAACAGCAAAAATACAAATGGCCGCTATTTGGAAATTTTGAATTGGATCTAGTTGATTTTTTTTCTAGTGTATGTCTCTATTGTCTTAACATGCATAACGAGTTTCATAAAGATCGGTTAAGCCAACTCTAAGATAAAAATTGTTTTCTGAAAAAAAAATGGCAGATATCTGGTAAACAAAGCGTTAAAAAAATTATTCTTGATTTTTTCTTTATTTTGACCTATATAACCATTTCCTGAAGTTTGGCACTTTACTTTTAGAACACCCTGTATAAGGGAAAAACTATATTAGTTTTCATTTAAAGAGATATGAAGAAGGAGAAATAAAAGTGTTTCTAAATTGTTTCATTTCAGGTGTCACATAATTATGAATTTTGTAAATATTGTAAATATATCTTTTATATATTGTTTACAGTATTCAGATACAACCTACATTGACATAATACTTTATGGATAATGACACACAACTTGATGGAACCTCCCACCCATCCAAAATAAGCATCTTGGTGGACATTAATCTTACTACACTTTCAATCCATACACATACACCAGCATGGACCCACCCTTAAACGTACAGTACTACCGCAAAAAAAAAAAAAAAAAAAAAAAAAAAACAGATTATAATCCCCTTGATTTTAATATTACTTAAAAACAATATTTATAATGCAGTACGATTATTTGTGCCATTAATTTGATTAGTTAATGATAGTGATTTTTGACTATCAATTAGTGATATGACCATTGAAGTGTGGAAGATTTATGTAAGGCAAATTCTTGTTTCTTCTAGTTTCTGAACTAGAAAGGCTTTCGTTAGGATTTTGGTGATGTAGTCTCTTAAGTTGTGATAGATTAAGTCAATAGACAGACAACTAGAGGGTGGTGATGTAGTCTAAGCTGGAATAGTTTCATGCATTGCCAGTGCTTCATAGTAGTAACGCTTAGCTTTAGCTTGAATTGCCAAATCTTCATCAAGAGGGGGAATTGTAATGCTTGTTCTTCATGTAGTTCTATTAGTTCTTCCCAAGAGTTCTCGAATCTTTAAACATTCCCCTGAAGACATTTTGCTGCTCTTTATCCTTAACAACTGACCTTCCATATTGTTAAATTCAACCAAAATAAAAAGAATGAGTTAAAATGAATGATTTAGCATCTTTCAAATGATAAGTTGATATCTATGCAATTGTTGTTGAAATGTTTTAAAAACAACTTGTGGTGAAAAGACAAATAAATTATAGCTACAATACAATTACAATACTAATACAATGGTTGAAACAATAATAGTGGTGATAAATACAAATTATTATTTTAGGACAATAATTAGAGTAAATTATTTGTATTTGATTAACTTTCTTTGTCTCAAAATAACAAATACTATTGAAATATACAGCAAATTACTGCTAATGAAATAAAATTAATTGTTGTAAAAAGAAAATTAATTAAATGCAGTTTAATTATTTGATAGAATAGCTTTTAGTAACAATTTTAATGATTGTAAATTATGTTATTACAGTCAATGATCAATAATAGGTGACATTAATACAAGTTTTATTATTTTTTTTTCAAAAACCAAAGTACAACAAAAAATTATAAAAGGAAATACTTATCCGGCCCGGAGGACCAAAAAAGTTGAGGCCTAAGGGACTATTAAACTTTGTTAATAAGTCTGACTTAAGTCTCTCTAAAATATGAAAATGAAAGTTTGCCAGAAGAGAACATCTGTTATAATTATTAGAAGGAAAGATAATTGGATTAAAATATATAATTTAATTTTACAAAATTGAAATTAATAATAATAATACATGAAAATACAAAAATGAATTATATATAATTATATTATGAATTATTTGCTATGCAAAAAGTAGATGAAGAATGGGATTTGAACCCACTTTGTTATGATTGAGAGTCATATGCTTTAGTCACTGGACCCGAATGACATATCAGTGAAGCAAAATGTCTTCAGGGGAATGTTTAAAGTCCTTGACAAAAAAAGTGAATTTAACAAGATGCGAAGGTAAAGTTTAATTTTACAAAATTGAAATTAATAATAATAATACATGAAAATACAAAAATGAATTAAATTTAATTATAATATGAATTATTTGCTATGCAAAAAGTAGATGGAGAATTGGATTTGAACCCACTTTGTTATGATTGAGAGTCATATGCTTTAGTCACTGGGCCCGAATGACATATCAGTGGAGCAAAATGTCTTCAGGGGAATGTTAAAAGTCCTTGACAAAAAAAGTGAATTTAACAAGATGCGAAGGTAAAGTGAAAAGACAGGATACTGATGGCCCTTGATAATGTTTTGAACATTGAATTAAAAGGGATGCTGATGACTCTTTTATGAAATGAAAAGGGATACTGATGACCCTTATGAAATGATTAAAATATGAAAGTGGTACCTTGCACTGTCCAGTTCAAATGAATTATTTACACATAAAAATTAATTGTTGTACAAAACTTCTGAATTATTTTCTATATGTAATGTATTGCAGTGTCTCTATATTTAATTTACTTAACACTATTTGTAAATTTAAGAACTTTATGAAAACAAAATATGAATTGAACTAAAATAGACTGTTTGTACTGTTGGAATAAATAATAATGACTGAGAATTTAGACTGTTGTGAATCAGCTAATTTACAAAATACAGCTGTTTTGAATATATTTAAAAAATGGTAAACAATTCTTTAGTTAACTAAGTACTATCAAAAGAACATTATTTACAAAAGTACACACACACATATATATATATATATATATATAAAAAACAGTGAAATCATAAAATGGATAACTTATAAAATTAGATGCTGAATCACTGGTCTTTTATGTGGCCTAAATAGTAGTAGTTCCTTAGTTAGCTTATAGCAGTGTTCGTAGAAATACGATACAAATGAATATTACATAGCACAAACTTATTACGATTTAGATATAAAATGTACATACAGTAGAAACTCTATTTTCTGTCAGGGGTCGGGACCGCAGCAGTGACGGATTGGAGAATGGACGGATTATAGAGAATTCACCCACTCAAAATTATATCGCTGGAAACTTATTATTAGTTCTTACGCACGTTAAATAAATGCTGTATAGTACATATTGATTAACTAAATGAGAATGAAAAGGTTAGAAAAAAGACATGTTACAGAATGTATATACTGCTGGTCACAATTACGCTTTTATTACAGTAGGCCTAGTTTTATTGTAAAACATAAGCTTGTACATTATGTGATGAACACAAAAATTAATTATCAACATTTTTAAAATTAAACTGCAGTACAGTGTAATATATTAAAGCCAGTTCCCACGGCCAGTGTTTACGCAGACATCAGGCGACCCGATGTCGGTACACGGATAGCGTGTCGCTTGTGTATCATCAGACAGGACCGTTCCAACGGCCCGTGACCTATGTAGGCGTTCTGGCTTAAAACTTCATCTCCGACCACAGGCCTTTGTAGTGCCGCCTCTTTCCCCATGTTGTATGGGATCTGTTCAGGCAGCCACGGATAGCCTGTCCGTAAGGCAGGTGTACACAGGTGAGCTGTTCCAACTTCCTGTTATCTGTCAGATGGCAGAAGAGGCCTTACGGATGGCAGGCCGTTGGAACTAGGCTTATGTGAGCTAGACGGCTGGAGGGGGAAATTGTCGTCTTCCAGACGGACTGTCATATCGTGGCGCGATGAACCCAGACACTGGCGGATAACAGAACCTGGCGGAAAATAGGGTGACGGTCAATCTGGTTTTCACTGTATATTATTTTTGTAAAACATGTTTACCATCCTCAAACACTGAAATGACTAATAGCTGAGCAAATATTCGTCTGACTGCTTATTTGAAACAAATCTCCGTTAGATAGCAGCACATGCACACGTATACAGCAAATGTATTGGTTTTGGTAGTATTTGTTTCTACAGTCAATGGTATTATCATTGATTTTATATAAACAAAGATAAATTTCTCATGCAATGCTAGATTATTTTTTATCATCAGCTCTTTTTTTAGGTCCTTCAGTAGTGGAGTGCTAGTGTAGTCCTATTCATAAATAATGTAATGCAGTTTAAACCAGCTGCAGTAGCAGACCTCACTATCATTAACTAATCAAATTAATGGCACAAATAATCGTACTGCATTATAAATATTGTTTTTAAGTAATATTAAAATCAAGGAGATTATAATCAATGTTTTTTTTTTTTTATTTTTTTTTGCGGTAGTACTGTACGTTTAAGGGTGGGTCCATGCTGGTGTATGTGTATGGATTGAAAGTGTAGTAAGATTAATGTCCACCAAGATGCTTATTTTGGATGGGTGGGAGGTTCTATCAAGTTGTGTGTCATTATCCATAAAGTATTATGTCAATGTAGGTTGTATCTGAATACTGTAAACAATATATAAAAAATATATTTACAATATTTACAAAATTCATAATTATGTGACACCTGAAATGAAACAATTTAGAAACACTTTTATTTCTCCTTCTTCATATCTCTTTAAATGAAAACTAATATAGTTTTTCCCTTATACAGGGTGTTCTAAAAGTAAAGTGCCAAACTTCAGGAAATGGTTATATAGGTCAAAATAAAGAAAAAATCAAGAATAATTTTTTTAACGCTTTGTTTACCAGATATCTGCCATTTTTTTTTCAGAAAACAATTTTTATCTTAGAGTTGGCTTAACCGATCTTTATGAAACTCGTTATGCATGTTAAGACAATAGAGACATACACTAGAAAAAAAATCAACTAGATCCAATTAAAAATTTCCAAATAGCGGCCATTGTAGAGTAATTGGCCTAAATTTCATGATGCATTCACTTCTATTTCCATAACGATCCCTGCTATCAAAAATGGAGAAATATCACTACTTGGGTCTCCTCTTTAGTAGGTACTGCATGTACAGTAATTAGTAATCTACCATTAATAGAAGATAATTATGACCTTGCTTGGAAGGTGTTAAATGATACATATGCTGGCTTCTAATTATCTAAACCAATTGATGGATTCAAACCACAGCAAGGAAAGGCAACTGTAGACTCACTACAGTCATTTATTTCTCAGACAAAATTGCAGCATTCAAACTTCTCAAAATTCCTGATGAAGGTGATTTCATTCTGTTTCATATCTCCATTCGCCTACTTGATCCTATCACTAGGGAACAATTTGAGCTTCAAAATATAGGAAAAGATTTTCTTGTTTTCAATGTTCTGAACATATTTCTGCATGAGCGCTGTCTTGCATTACAGCTGACTGGGAATACACAAACAAACTACGAGAACGAACCCTCTACTAGTGGGAAAACCGGTGGTATAAAATCACTAAATGCACACAGTAGTAGTGAAATAAGGACAGAGCGAGACCCACTCTCGGGTATCTTCGGGTATGTTCGGCTCCCGGATCCAAGATGGCGACCACGTTCGGGTATCTTCGGGTCACGTGACCACCCCGAGCTCTGATTGGTCCA